>JAIPMN010001321.1:12819-34107 GCA_020650975.1 Apostichopus californicus | reverse complement strand
GAGTCTATCTCAATTCGCCCGAGTTTTCTCCAATCTCAGAAACAGTGCCACAATGCAGCAGGAGAACATATTTTTGGGGTATGTCATCAATCAGGTAGGCTGTTTTTTTTGTTGTGGCTTTCATGTTGAAGAGCATGAAAGAAAGTCTGGTGGTACAAAAATTTGTTAAATTGAGGCAGTTTTAGAGCTCCCTTTAGGCCTCCCAGGAGCAGTGTACGAAATATGATTACTACTGAGTAAAGAAGTTTGTTTACAAGTGACGGAAACTTCCGGCTCTCATAACAAAAAATCTTCTCTGTCATGATATGGAAAATTGATAGGCCATGAATGACCAACTTGTCAGCTATCCAGTGATGGGTAGCATTTAGCTAGTGAAAACGTCTATCTAGATATTGAGACCACATTACTTTACACTTTAGTGTGTAAGTCAATGGGCTTTAGAAACGTATGCTACCTTACGCTTAACTCGGAACCAAAATTACAGTATGTTATATTTGCCCGAAAGGTAATAAGGGCGGTATAGAAGAATTTAACATCCATAGACTCCAGATGTGTGACCTGATTAATTCATTTTGGCATCGGCTTTGGGTACAACGTTTCTGTATGCTGCCGTGTTGAACGAATCTAACCGAATTTGCGATCCGCGTTCTACCCATTCTACTTTGCATTCCGCGCTCCCCACACAATTTCGCAAGGTCGGTAAGGGGGTGACTCCATAGTTTTCCCTCTCGGGAAACAAACAAGACTTATAGCTCGATCTATATACTTTCTGTTCTCGTTATCAATTGTCGGCATCTTGGAATCATACATGCGTCCTGGTTGAAGTAACGGAAGTTACTGTAACATACTTGATGTATTTTATGTAAACCATTATCACTGTAACTAACACCAGCCTTTTGAGTTACCTCACTATACATCCTGTTTATTGTAATAGTAGAACTTCCTGAGTGTAACCAATACTAATTGCCTCTGACCCATTCCTCCGCATCTCGCTTTCTCTCTCTTGGTAAATTAATATTTAGACAACTGTTATTTATCGTTATATACGTACAGGGGAGATTACTCTGAATATAGATGTCAAAGCACCAACGAATCCTCTACTTATCATCTTTGTATCAAGTTCATTACAATTTTAGTCTTATTTTCATTTGTATCAAAGAATAATTCGATCAAAAGCTCATTTTTATCACTATTTGTGTTTTAAAAATGACAAATAATGCCAAGTCCGTTTGTGGCTTCGGAATTAGAAGGGGTGTATATCCCCCTGCTGTCTAGCTCCCCACACATCACATCCCCTCCCACCTGGGCGTCGAAGTTTCTAGATGTGCCGTAGTTGTGTGGGACAAATGAAATTCTTTACAAAGTATGAGAAAGGAAACTGTCTTTACCAGTTACAGTTTCCAATTTTCTTTTTGAATAAAAGTTTCAGAATTCTCGAAATATGGGGATTTCCCAATTGACGAAATGTGTTGGTCGTTTCAGTTCAGACTGGCTGTTCGTCGCATCAATAGTGACACTACATCAATGTAGGCCATAAACCACAAACATTTGTTTTGAACAAATTAAAGTACAGTACGAAGTAGGGTGGATGTCAGTGGATCTCACGGTTGATAATATTGACGGCATTTTTTTTCTTCATAAACAGGCAAGAAGTTTGTACCTCCATCTTATATTGTATTTGTACATCTCCCTGTAATACCCAAACACACTACTAAAACTAGTTGGCTTGCGAGTTAGGCTAGACAACAGTAGCCTGTTACTGTGTTAGTGCTATACTGTTATTGTTAGGCCCATCGTTAGGTCTAGGTTACATTAGGCCTAATATAAGATCTGGGGGAAAATGTATTTAGGCGATTCAGTAAGAAATTGTCATGTGGTAGTAGATATTATGTTAGGCAACTTCTACGAAACGGTTTATTTATGCTTTACATGGGAGCCTCTGCTTGCAGGAATTCACCAATACATAATATTACTAGGCTAGGCCTAGTAGGACAAACTTCAGTCTATTAACTATGTTCACTAAGTTACTGACTAAGCCCAAGGATAGGCTACTGTGTATGCCTTGGTTCTAAGTAACTGCTAGTTAGGCTGGTAAATATGTCATTAAAGTTTACAGGTTCATCCCTTCTCAACTAAGCTCCTGTTCTGCCTACACTATAGCCTGGATTGGCCTTGCCTAGGTCAAGTGGGACTGGCTCAGAATGTTGTGGTGATTTTGGACACGTATGTGTTAGGCTGATATAGATGATAGTTGAATCCGTAATTTTCAATTTAAAGTCGTAAGCAGATTGCCCTTTCTCAATCTGACATTGACAAGCTTTCCATTGTTTGCTGACGACGGAGATGGCGGAGCCAGTGTAGCCGGCTATATGGATTTGTGTTTCTAGTTGCCATGCATGTACTGTGCAATTGTGCCTCTAGACAATTGGTACTAGACCTATACTTTAGCCTATATGAACCTATTTGCTGATACATGCATATACATGTGAAAACGATATATGTTCCATTCAGGCACAAACTAAAACGAATGACAGCGAATGACAATTGACTTTGTACAGGGTTAATTATCATCCGTGAATGACAGCTTTACTAGATCTGTAAGCCACGCACTTCGCCTCCACTCGGTTGCGTGGCTTTAATATACCCACGAAGTCTGAACTGTGATATCCGGTTGAAGCAAATGTCTGTGCTGTCATTCATTGTCATGTCAACACAATTTTTTAGTGTGTACAACATATTGACATTCGTTATGTGTAACGCAATTGTGATTCGTTTTAGTAACACCCTCCATTCATGCAAGTTTACATGACATGGGAGTTCAGTAAATTGCAGAATACTTCGCAACATTGAAGCTCTAGGCCTATGTCAATACAGTCACTTGACTCACTTGATAGGACAAAAATTTTGGGAGTAACACATGGCCTGTACATACATAATCAATAATCACAATGCACATGCAAGAATCAGAAAAAAAATTGAAGTTCGAAGCGAGTTACATGTGTGATTATACATGATATCTGCTCAAGTGGTGTATGAAAAAAAGGTACAATTAAACTGCAATTTGTACTGGTTCTTAACCCTTTTCCAGCAATATTACAAACGCAGGATTGTGGGTCCCTAACGCAAAATGTCAGCCCGGGACCCAAAGTCTTGAAACTGTTTGCATCCTGTGCAACCATTTTTTTTTATAGAACAAATCAACACATTGACTAGTAAAAAGTAGCTAAGAACACATTATTATTTTTTCCAGTCCTAACCATCATATTTGACAACAAAATTACAAATACAGCCAAAAGCAGTGATGCTTGATGCAGCACTGACAACATTTCTATTAGAGTTTTCCTTGCTAGAAATAGTCAATAGTGCTTTACAGACTATTTGATTTGCTAGTGGATCTGTATTAAACTATTGCATGTTTCCTTGGACCTTCCATGCCCACTGAACCCAAACGTTTGTTTCGTTTTCTTTGGTTTCGTTTATTTGGTTATCACTTTCACGTATAAACACAACAGATTCAACATAACATGTTGAGGAAGTTCAACTATTTTGTATGTAAACCAAGTTTTCTTTAGTTATTCTCTGTCTGTGTTAACTGTGTATTTAGTGTGTGATAGAAATGGTTCTGATGAACAACTCCCCCTTAGCAACTAAGAAAACTGATTTCCCTTTGGGAGATATCATGGGTTAAAAGTTGTATCAGGTGTTGACATTATAATGTCAGTGTGTGATGTCATCATACCAATAGCAGGATTAATCTCAAAGCTTGTTTGGTGTTTCTTGTTATATTTTCTTGGTGAAAATCAAGCAGCCAGTATGTTTGGTAATGTTTGTAACTTCCTCGCTTTTAGCAAAATTAGTCTGAGTGGCAAGTTATATCACCCAGCTGTCAAAGAAACTAAATATGTATATACAAACCAACATCCAATGACTAATGGCTGTATGAAGTCACCCTTGGACTTGTTCAAGTCTTTGGGGAGTATATGAAAGAAGACTGAAAATATGATATCCACCAAACAGAACACATTTTCTAAGCTGTTAGTGGAGTTTTTCATCATGAGGGTCTCTATCACATGCATGAGTGTAACAGGTATAAATGTAATTATGCAGCACTAATTATGTTATTGTTACAAGAATAGTAAATCAACCAAAGTATTGTTGGGTATACCAGTCAAGTGCTAGAATGTTACATACAATGGATGCATGAATTGATTGCATTCATATTTAAACTGTGTACATGTACATCATACATACACGAATACATACACACACACCCACACACACACACCCATACAGTCCTATTCATATAACACTATTGACAATGGCAGTATATGTTAACCTTTGAAATTTCAATTTCTACAATTAAATTTTGTCAGTTTAAACTTGTACTAGTTAGAAGTATTGTCAAGTGCTGCAATCAAATGCAAACATGGGAAAATTTGATGGCAACAAGTTCCATTCAATTATGTCAACACTGAAGTGACGTTCATTAATAACAACTTGAAAAACGACACTTACAACTTGTTTAGTGAAAGTAAATATAAAGTTGCTGCAAATTATCCCTTGTAAGCATAAGTAACACACTGCTATACAAAAATTCCCTCTTGGCTAATACTTAATTAGGTAACTGGACATCTTTGCTGCCGACTAGTGTCAGTGTATCGTAATATCCTCATTGTGTATGGTGTCAAAGCCCATGCGTAGTTATAGGAAGTATTCAATTTACTTGTTAGATTATCATATTTGACAAAAACTACTATTGTAATTTGACAAAAACTACTATTGTAAAGTTGCTGCAAACTATCCCTTGTGAGCATAAGTAACACACTGCTATACAAAAATTCCCTCTTGGCTAATACTTAATTAGGTCACTGGACATCTTTGCTGCCGACTAGTGTCAGTGGATCGTAATATCCTCATTGTGTATGGTGTCAAAGCCCATGCGTAGTTATAGGAAGTATTCAATTTACTTGTTAGATTATCATATTTGACAAAAACTACTATTGTAATTTGACAAAAACTATATTGTAAAGTTGCTGCAAACTATCCCTTGTGAGCATAAGTAACACACTGCTATACAAAAATTCCCTCTTGGCTAATACTTTATTAGGTAAATGGACATCTTTTCCTCCGACTAGTGTCAGTGGATCGTAATATCCTCATTGTGTATGGTGTCAAAGCCCATGCGTAGTTATAGGAAATATTCAATTTACTTGTTAGATTATCATATGTAGTAGGTGTATGACTGACACACAGTTGAGTTATGAGCCATTTCACTGATACAACCAACCATTTCCTCTTGACTGATGTCGGAAAGTCCAACCTCGCCACCCACACTCTTCTCCCATATAGATCTTTTTTCTCTTTTCTCCGTTGGACACGACGAACGGGGAATAATGTATCCGTCATCGCATCTCCAATTGCCATGCAATATGGGCAAACTTCTATACAAGTGCAAAGTTGCATAGCATAGCATCTTTTGTACACAGGGACCATAGCATTAATGTTTAGAACATGTAAAAACTGCTGCACAAACTTTTGAACACTAAATTATTCCTTGGCAAAATGATCTGTCCACATTTGGCCCTCTCCAGTAGATCCACAATTCATATGATATTGCTATGGGATTTGTTTTCCTAGGTAGCTTCATAGTCATATGGCAACTGATCTTTGTTACTTGGTGTTATCCTCAATCCCTCTGGGTTTTAGAAAGGTTTAAAGTAAGCAGTTAGTGTATAGTAACTCTCTCTTAAATTAGAACATTTGCTATTATTCAGAGAAGGGATTAAATTGCTATTCTGTACAGAACAACGTCTTTGCTTATTCCAACAAGATTCCATGGTTGCACAACCTAAAGAAATGTAAATTTGCATTGAAACTTTCAACTATTCTGCAGTTTGGGTGCACCGAGCCAGTCAGTCTTATTGTGTAGTACGGTTCTACAAAGAAATTAATTACCGTAGTAGGGTGTAGTAATAGGGCTTGCAGTTGCAGGGGCTGCAGTATTAGAGTTTGATCTGGGTAGTCATCATACCACTTTGAGATGCAGATCGGGGGGGGGGGGGGGGATGTATGATTGATGATGTCACAGGTCAAAGGTCAAGAAATCTAAAAATTGGTCTTTAGCCATTTTCTGCTTGTCAAGTACTGGGTAGGATAGTCATATAAACTGCAGAACTGGGTAGGATAGTCATATATAAACTGCAGTACTGGGTAGGATAGTCATATAAACTGCAGTACTGGGTAGGATAGTCATATATATACTACAGTACTGGGTGGTATAGTCATATATATACTATAGTACTGGGTGGGATAGTCATATATATACTACAGTACTGGGTGGGATAGTCATATATATCCTACAGTATTGGGTAGGAAAGTCATATCCTGAGGGAGCTGCTACTCTAACAGCTCCCTGGTCATATTAGTGCAGTTAGTGTCTATGTAATCATACATGTATGTATTGCAACATAGAGTGTAGAGTGCCTTATATAGAGTGCCTTATATAGAGTGCTTTATATAGAGTGCCTTATATAGAGTGCCTTATATAGAGTGCCATATATGCAACATAGAGTGCCTTATATAGAGTGCCTTATATAGAGTGTCTTATATAGAGTGCCTTATATAGAGTGCCTTATATAGAGTGCATTATATAGAGTGCCTTATATAGAGTGCTTTTATATAGAGTGCCTTATATAGAGTGCTTTTATATAGAGTGCCTTATATAGAGTGTCTTATACAGAGTGCCTTATATAGAGTGCCTTATATAGAGTGCCTTATATAGAGTGCCTTATAAGATTGCCTTATATAGAGTGCATTATATAGAGTGCATTATATAGAGTGCCTTATATAGAGTGCTTTTATGTAGAGTGCCTTATATAGAGTGCCTTATATAGAGTGCCTTATATAGAGTGCTTTATATAGAGTGCCTTATATAGAGTGCCTTATATAGAGTGCCTTATATAGAGTGCCTTATATAGAGTGCCTTATATGCAACATAGAGTGCCTTATATACTGCTTACAGTATCTATACTGTACCAATATTATATGGTGTAACCAGTATGTAGCCTCACAGCATCCCATTAGCTATGAGCAATCATCATTTTCATCTAGAGTATATTAGCCTCCCTGATTATAACTTGTTGTATCCCTGTCACACTTCCCTTGCCTGCTTCCTGTATGGTACAAAATTAATAATGTCATATGAGAATCCATGAAGTGAGTCATTTAGCCTTAGTTAATTGCCGAGATCCCCTATTTGTTAGTAGCAACTAACTACGCAGAAGACTTCATGCATACAGTAATGCAGACGAAATTGAAACATAACTCAATTGACAGCTTTTTTTTTAGACCAAACGCCTTTCAGTGGTTATCCTGTGACTAAATATCATTGTATCCATGATATATTTGTATAGCAGTAGTTTGTATGCATTAAGTATGATCACTGAAGCATTGATCTTGGAAGCACTACAATATACTAATTTCAAATATTTGGGAGTTTTTAGCGTTTGCCCGAGTACCATTGGAGAACAGGAAATGCTCCTTGTCAAAGGTGGACATATTAAAATCTGACAAGTGGCAAATGTGCTTCATCTAACATTTTCTCTGCAAATAGTTTTTATGTTAAGCTTTTTTTGGCAATATTTTTTGTGGAAATTAGTTCATTCTTCAGAGTAAAACGTAAACTTTTGTGGGAATACACACTGTGGAAACTTCTTGAGGATTTTATTTCTCCAGTAAAGTCAACAACCATAAATCTGTGATTGGATTGTTTTTTTTCTTAATTCATCTCTGCTTTTTGACAAAAATATTAGAAAATGAAGTTTGAGGTGAGTTGAATTCTATGTAAAAAATTGTGTCCTTAAAGTTAATAATTGCATGGCAGTGACTACTGGCTCAAACCATATTTTTGCATAATTTAGTTGCCGTTTTAATAAACCTGCCAAGTATTTCTCCATGTAAGATGGCAGTTGATCAAACTATTAAAGACACTTCCCCTAGATTTTATCACCGAATGGACAACAGTTTTAATATTGAAAGTAAAGTAAATCGATAAGGCGTGGGAGTACTTGTCTCCGAATGCGATCATCAATATTTTGCCACCCAGACACTTTTTTCAGTTGCATTTATCTAATATGAAAGGAAAATTGTACAATCTCAAGAATTTTGACACATTTTTCAATATTTGAAATTAAGCGCCAAACTTGAGTCGTCAAGCGGATCAACTACATCGTAGTAGATTTTAGAATAATCAAACTTTCAAATAATCAAACTTTTCTTTCAGAATGTACTCGAAGTGATGATCTCTAAAAACAATCATTTTGCAGAAATTTGAAGATTATTTTACAGTAACATCAATCACGTAATACCTTTAAGGACCACCGTATAAATTTTGGAAATGTGTCAAGTTGCAGCTAATTCATGTTAAGTATCATAAAGGATATTGCCAAATCTGCCTGTCTGCCAATCACAGGATGTTTTTAAGTTTTTATTTTTTCGGAAATGTGTCAAGGTGCAGTTAATCCATGTTAAACATCATTAAGGATATTGTCATGTCTATATGCCTTTCTGCCAATCACAGGATGTTCTTAAGTTTTTATTTTTTGGAAATGTGTCAAGTTGCAGCTAAATCCATGTGTTAAGTATCATAAATGTTATTGACATGTCTATGCCTTTCTGCCAATCACAGGATGTGTTTCAAGTTTGTCTTTTTGGTCATGCAGTTTGTAAGTTGCCATTGTTGTACAGATGACTCCCATTGTGGCAAGATGTAACACACACTCTGAAGTTAATAAGAAATATAAGGTATGAAGTATATAATAACAAGATATAAAGTTTATTAGTAGGAGGAAGGGCGGGGGGGGGGCAGGGGGAAGGTCACCTACCATCCACAAGAGAAGTTTTGCTTTGTCAGTTTCAGTTTTTGTTCTCTTTATAGTACCTTCATAGAGGTATTAGAGACTGGAAACATTTACAATAAATACAAAAATAAGGTCAAAGTGCTACTGGGCAAATTAATTCATCCTTGATAACTGAAGTAATCTTGGAAAGTTGCAACCACTAGATGATATGTTTAGAAATTCTCTGTATTGGTGGAAGAAGAAAACCTAGGAAAAATGTTGAGTTATTATTAAATTAATTGCATTAAGTGACAAAGGAATTCAAAATGTCATCCCTTGAAGAAGAATGTGTATCTTTGATAACGAATTTCCTGCTGGTTCAGTAGATTATACCTTTAAGATGACTGAGTCATTTAACTGTTGGATGTGGAGCAATGTAAAGGCATTGAACCGAGATACCCATTAATATCATACATCATTGAAAGCTGCGGTATTGTTTGTTGTTGATTATATAGAATTGCCTGTTGGCATGCTCTCCCTTCCCCACCTCCCCCCACCATATCCCCACTCTGTTCAGTAAGTATAGTACTGTACTCAGTGTGCACAAACTACTGGGCATTAGGAAGCTTTACATTGTGGTTTCCCGAAAGGGGAAACTATAATGGAGTCACACGTACAGTACCGACCTCTCACTTTCACTAATCTTTGACAAGTGATATTTTTGACTTAATTTCACTGTGAACCATTACATCTTGTAGGCTATCATATTAGTGTTGGTGGTGTCTACTGTCATTAGACAGTACTGGGTCAATTGATGCCATTCTCTCAGGCTACAGGTCAGTCCCCTCCCACCCCACCCCCCCCCACCCCAGTGTTCAGCATTATAACAATGTCAAAAGAAGATGTTGAACCTCCATCGGTTTACAGTAGATCCTGTGCTTGGGATCGGACCTGATGCTCCCAATCGCTGAACAGGAAGTTAACATTTTTTGTATTTTTTTTAGTTAGAAGAAAAGGTGCAAAACAGCCTGTGTGATGTACAGTGCAGGATTTTGATGTACAGTGCAGTGATTACAGATTAATGTAATTATATCAAACTTCATGAATAACAAACATACATTCAGAAGTTAAAGATCAATGCTGACCCCGGGTCACTCTGGAGAGAACTCTGCATTAACATTACAAATTTGAAACACAAGTGCCGGCTCTGATTCTCCCTCGGTCCTATTCTATCATCCAACTTTTGGGACCCTAAAAATCAAACCCTAAACCATGGTTCAACTCTCTCTGAATCAGATTTTATCAACACTCATTGCCACATGCAACTTTGTTTTTGCTAAAAATTGACCTAACAATATAAAGAGGAAGTTTAGTTTGTTAGTTGTTATCATGCTGCTGCCTGCCGATGCTTTGATTGTATTATAGATAGAATCAGGTTAAGTTTTTCAAAATACTACTTTTTCAAAATTTGTAAGAATTTTTATATTTTTACCCCTAACAGCCAAACAATGGTTTGTATTATAATAGTCTAAGTTGCCAATGGGTTCGTAGGTGTCTATGGAATCTATAAATAAGATAGGTCTTGTCAGAAGTTTGGCGTTCATTACCCATGTCCGTTGTGTATTAATGACTTCCTGCAGATAACTGTACCTACTGATGAGCTGTATATATCTGGAGTCATTTGGCAGGAAACTGATGGATATGGCCAGTGCTTGGAGCAGACTTGTAGTAGTAAATCTGTGTACTTGTACTCATATTGCTAGCATACTATAAATATATACAGTAGATATTTGTAGGCTGTCTTGTTGATTTGTACTCGTACTTATATATACTTGAGTCACTGTTGGGCATCGATTGCAAAATGATGTACTTGTATCTGAGGTTCGAACCTTGTACTTATCTGTGTACTCATGCAAAGTGGAAAAATTAAGCAGGTGATATAGGAACCACCAAATTCTTTTGGTTTATCATTTTTGTGAGTAAACATGAGAGGTTCAAAAGTAACAAGAGTGAATAGCATATTCCTTTTTTGATATTCAAATGGTTTTTTTTTTAAATGGAACAAAATGAACATTGAGGAACTAAATGAAAAGGTATTGCCAACCCAAACAGAAAAACAAGAGGCTTACATTATGTATCTGAGTTTGAGACAAAAAACATATTTGAAGGATGAATTGCAGTTTTCCCCTCCAAAATTCAAATTCTTTTGCGTAACGGGTATAAAAAACAGAACTGCAGTTGTGTCTACATGGACATTGTTGATGTTATTTTCCATTTTATGGTGAAATGTTCCTTCCCTACCCTCTCCCCAGCATCTTATTTTCTTTTAAGGTTAAGTGTTTATACGGGTTAAGGTTGTATAAATTGACAGCATATAAAGTCACTTTTGTATTAAAATTCCCTGAATAGTCTTTGTGATTTTAGTATTAACACTATACTCATGAAGGATTTTTTTTAAATATTAACATGAATGTTTGACTTTCAATCTTTTTTATATATATTTTTCTTATCACATTTTATACAAATTATTCTTTGATCTGATTGTCAATACAAGGGGACAATTGCTATACTAGTGTCTAGAACATTTATTTTCTTACAACTTTTGAAGTGGATTAATACTGCAGATTGGGTTCAATGTTTCAAATACAGATAAAGCTATTGTTTGACAAAATTTGAAAGTTTTCTTGGTTTTGTTAGTATTTTAAGTTTTGGTGTTCCGTAATAGTGCTGCGTTTAATTAAATATCAAGGCTCAGATGCACAGGGGCTGGTAGGATGGCGGGTGGATCATAGTCCCTATTGGGGGTAGGATCATAGTCCCAAGTAGAGCCCTGGTATTCATGCTGACACCGCTACTGATGAGCATAATAAGAACCAAACAGCTGTATTCTGTTAACAACTAGTGTTGGTTTGGGTTGCATGCAAAATTAGTTACTTCCAGGCTGTGGTTGGTTCCCTAAGTTGTTGAAGTATGACAGTTGTAAAGTGGTTGTTCACCACCACATGTTGCCAATTGCCAGTTCGTAGTTATTTCCAGGATGTGATTGGGTTCCCTTAGTTGTTGAAATACGGCAGTTGTAAAGTGGTTGTACACCACCACATGTTGCAAACTGCCAGTCTGGACGGACGCTACATGTCAGGTTTCCCCAACTGACTATGAAGCGACTTAATACTGTCAAAGTCTTGATTGAGAGTAGACTGAATAAGACATGCACATTGGCCGTACTAAGAAAATGGACAAGTTTAGTCGATCCGATTTTGTCAGGCAGTATGCAGCATAATGATACTTAGGTTGATAACTGACGAGTGTACCCATACAATGTGGTATTACCTGAAGTAAGCAGGTACAGTACTTAGGAAGACTACTCTCAAGCATTGACAACAAGCAGTCATTGTTTCCAGTCGTTTGTTAAACCAAGGCTCCAGTCAATCAAAACAATCGTTTTGTTGATTTTGTTCTAAATTCTCTCTTTATAATGATGTTTCTTTGCCCGATTTGATATCATATTACAATGAAACACCGTCATGAACTTTCAGTCGCAGTCATGAATATGTAACCATTCCGAGACAATTGTTCCTCTGCTTTATTCTGCTTCCCACGAACAGCCGAAACACAGGTACCATCTCCTAACCACCCTACCCCCCCCCTCCCCACCACCACTTTCCAAGCAGGGGTGGAGCGTCCATACAGTCAGGGGGGGCGAATGCCCCCCCTGACGGACTCAAATGGACTGCTGGCGCCCTTTTCAGCTTTTTACCACTTTTTACTTATTCGCAAATATTGACTTTTTTATTGCGCTCTCATCTACCTATTGACATTAGTCACATTTTCTGCTGTAATTTTCTGACAAAATGCTCTAACGGCTATTTATTCTTCGTTTATCTGCAAATTAGCAAGGCCCGGAAAGGGTCATTTCTGGCGATCTAGGGAGTATCTTTACTCAAAAAAAATCTGTACGCTCCGTGCCAACTCGTGGTGGCCCTTCCGCTTAGATAGTGTAGAAAGCGCCCTTACAGACCATTCTCGCCCCCTCTGACCAATACCCCTAGCTCCGCCACTTTTTCCAAGACACACAGATTCTTCATGTGTATGCTGTGGCATGGGGTATTACCTTGCTACAAAACTCGGCTGATGTAATGTAAGCGTACTAAGCATGTAATCTTTGTGAGTACCAGACTTAGCAGGATTTGGGCATATTTTCGTGAATGTTCACAAATGGAAGAGTTTACCAGACCAATATTTCGAGGGTCAGGATAACGTGTGGTTTCTGTGTTCAAAATCTCTAGTATTCTCTACATAAGTTTCGTTATTCATTTCAAAATAAAACTGACATTTCTACTATGTGGTGAAACAGGAGATGTGTTAGGTTTCCTTGAAGTTAACTAGGTATTTGATTATGACGGTTTATCTCGAAGAAATATTGTTTTGAAATTCATGTTTCTGTTTAGCGGGCAAGATTTGAATTTTCGTGACGTCAGAAATCGGCAAACATTTGTGAGGTCACAGGGTCAGACTCCCAACTGTTAGTGTATTCTGACCCCAAGGCACAGCCAGAGTCAATGACCCTGCTGCTCTAGACATAGGAGAGTGATTTTCTACAACTTGAGGTACAAAATTTATGGAACACAGATGATAGGTTATACTTGTAGGGAAGTATCAGGGTCACCATGCGGTGACCTTTAAGTATTATTTGAATCAAAGTATTTCAAACCACTACTCTGAAACAACTAAAGGTAAACCCCCAGTTTGTCATGATTTGTCACATTTGCAAAGAAAACCCATCAATGTCATTTCAAGACCAAACAAAAATTAAAGAAAAATGAGCTACATTATCAAAATGATCCCCTTGGAAATTTCACACTGGTTTAGAACCATGTAATCATGGATTCATTTTACAAATGAAAGTCATTACTTGGCTTTTCTATTTATTTACTTTTTTGGCTTCATCGAAGAGGAATGGTCTGTTATTTATTTATTCTATTTTTTTGGTATACATAACCAGCATACATGTTTATTTGTCTAAAATAAGTGACAGGTTTATCTTGAAAGTCCACCTATTTCCTTGTTACACATGTTGCACAGCATTCAATATCGTTACATCATATATATTACGTTTGTGGTCTTTAATAAGAAATAAAATAAAAATGCCCGGCTTTTACAACGAACGGTTCTTGACGAACAGTATTTAGGACGAATAGTAATTTACAATGAATGATCAGCTATTTTCCTTTTCTGCGGTAAGTGAAACAGCCACAGCTTTCGATTGCAATAATGACAGCAGCGTGGGTGTACTCTTGATTATTTTGTTTTTCCCTATCATGAAGCACCTTATTTTTAGTAGTACTGTGTTATATATGGCTTGTAAATATACTCAGCTTACAAACAAACAAAACTTGAAATCAACTTCTTTAAATTCATGTCTTGTTTTGTCACTCAACTTTTCTGGTTTTTTTTGGCTCTTGATATCAAACTACTACAGGTCTTTGCTACCAATCTGAGATGAAACGTGTTAAAGAATGGCATCACCTGGCAAGACAGCAGCCGCCTACATGGAGGCTTATCTGAAGTCGACCGAGGAGCGTGAACCGTCCCCCCCTCCCGATAAGATGGAAGTACCCCAGGGGCAGCCCGGTGTGGTCTTCCACCAGGCTGCGGTCTATTCCAACCCAGCTCTGCTGGTGGAGATTCTGAAGGGTTCTAAGAGAAAGTGTATCAATTTCACGGATAAAGATGGCAGAACGGCACTCCACGCAGCCTGCTTGGGTGAGATGGTGGAGACCGCAGACAGCATCAAGTGCGTGACGTTGCTGTTGGAGGCCGGAGCCGATCCGAACATTGTCACATCGGAGGCATCTGGAAAAAGGGTGAGCAGGATATTTACTTCACCCGGCTCCAGTTCACATTTAGCAGTTTCCCCATCTACCTAAACCTAAAATATGCACATTGATGATTGCCCATTTTCCCCTGCAAAATCTACCATGTATATTAACTGTAGAGTGTGTTTTGTCACAGACTTCATTTTGGGTGTCCCCAGAAGTGGGATATAGGGGGCACAGTTCTAAACTGTTACCAGTTACAAGTGTACTGTGTGTTAGGTAGATTGCAATGGGCAGCAGATGCACAGTAGGTTAGAGATAGGTAAAGTATTGTTGAATCTCGAAAATCTCCAAACCAGTAAGTTTAGAGGCACTGTTTATTTTCACTGTATTCATTGATGGTAGGATTTATGAAAGAATGTCTCTATAAGGGATTATTAAGACACACAGTTTCCAGAGTTGCTATTGGTTAAAACATTATTTTCTGGTTGAAACCAGGTTGATTCAGGTTGACACATCATAAGGAAAACCGTCTCCATGGGAAAAGCAGACATTTGGAAGTGGTGGGGTGGGGCACGGGAAAATGAAAGTATTATTTGGGGGGTCACAGAATGTGGTTAAAGCATGCTAGCACCTGAGTTCCAGCGGGAGGACCATGTGGAATCCATGTTGGTGCGGGGGGGGGGGGGGGTCAAGGAGGCGAAGCCCCATGAAGCTTTGTGGTTTCATCATTTCCAGAAATTATATCAGCTTTTTGGAGGGACACATAAGTAAATTATAGTCAGTAGAAGTCAAAGAGTTGTATATATCTTCCTACCTATATATTGTTTTTATTGGACATGGCATATCCATTCGTGGGGGAGGGGGGGGGGGAGGCACCAACACTTTGGAGACACATTCTGCCACGCCCCCTTTGGTGATGCCAAAGAACACATTTTCTCTGTGTTCTTTGAGTTTTCAACTTCTGTTGCTAAAGATGTGTCGTGTTGCATGTAGAGTTATGTTTTGTTTGAGATTACAATTATCAATGCATCGTATTCCTTTTCAATACCTTGATTCATGAAGGTGTTTTAAACCCCGGATAGTAGAGAATGACTGTTGTTGAACAAACACGGTTGAACACCCCTAACAAATGTGAGGAATTTTCACAATAAAAACAAGGCTAAAAATACTTGAGTGTAAACTTTGATCTATCAGGAAGGTCAAGGTTGCCTGTAAAAATATATATTTATCAAGTCTTCTTTGTTGACTTATATTACTATAACGTTTGGAATTTTCCTGTACAGGTATAGCCTGTCTTCCATATGTGTGATCCAAACACTTGAGGGCATAATTGTTGGGCAGACCTTAGCTAGCAATCTTACTTATTTTTGAAATCTTGGTGGATTGAAATGCACATGTATGTTAAGCTGAGACAGGTTAGTATCAGCATTTTAAATCCCCAAAACCCATAAGTCTTGGGCTTCTTAAAAGTTTAGAGCATGAAATTTACATGTGGAGCATGCCTTGGCAGTCTGAGAATAACTTACAACCCCAATCACTGCAAAAATTTAAGGTACTCGGACGATCGTAAATTTGTGATAAAACATAGAAACGTCTAATGCCGGTAATCTGACCTAGTTTCGAATGAGGTGTAACAGAAGTGTTAGACACCACCATCCATCCCAGAAAATACACACACAGCTTGCTACCGTCGGTAATTAGACACTAGTGTACAGTCAGTACATACAGCTGCGGTCAATACCCACAGCACAGTGTACTAACGATACAGCGATGGACATCTCAGGTCCAACTAAAGATAACAAGGTATCACATTTCCTTACTGTCTGCATTTTGTAGCAACAATGGGAAAAACTTGACTTGCAAGCAACGGAAGCTAACTTTTTCCGAGGGTGGCACGCGGTTTGCGGCGAGTCTTCAATGGCAAAGTCAAATTTTGTACATATATGTGCATTATTTCAAAAGTTTCCTTTTTCGTAAAAAAAAAAAAAATGGGCAAAATCAACACAGAGTTGATGTAAAGTTAGCCTTGTCATGTATCTGCTTGGTATAACTTTTCTTCCTCTTGAAGACTAGATGGAAGTATAAAGGTAGCATGAAGCTAAGATGAGGTCCAACTGGTTGAGAAGGGATAATTCAGTAGTTCCTATATATAGAGAGATTCCTTATAAATTTCAGGATCATAACCGGAAATTGTCCACATGTAGTAGATCCTCTTTCAAAATTTATATTTTTAACTATATTTCTCTCTCAAGGATTTCCTGTGGTTTGTTTACTTGCAGATTGCTTTGATTTTCATCTTTAAACTAGTTGACTATCATGTGTTCAGAGTTCACCGATGTATTAATACTTTGTAAGATACAAATATCACACAGCAAGAACATAGAAAGCAGAAGAGATGAAGGAACATGTGTTATTGTACATTATCCAAGCTTTATCCTTCATTCAATAAACACAGAGCTTGTAAACCGGTTGAAATTCAAGTTTTCAGGACCAGGGGAGCCCACTTTCCATAGAAAGTGGCACACTCCCTAAAAAAAATTGTTTTAATTAAATTTTAAAAAAAACAAAGAGTCAATAATATTGAAGGAGTTTATTAGTATTATTGTATTTTTTTCATTCTTCAAACTGACCCCAAGCTTGATTTGATCTTTCATGTGTGATTTAGATACCTAAGTAGGGCCCGTAACTAGATTCACAGAAAACAGTTGTATTTTGCAGTTAGTTATTGTACCATATACAGTACAATGTACCCTAACACCAGGAGGGTAGTTGAAATCACACACCAAATGTAAACAGCACACTAAACTAACATTAAGAACTGCACATGTTAGGGTGACCACATAATAGTTTTGAGGAGTGAGATCTCCAGCACATCTGGAATTTTCTTTAAAAGACAAGGCCTGGTAACAGTAAGCGTATAGCAAAGATCATAACCGGTCATCCACTGGACTATGGGGCTTCAAAAATAAAAGTCAGAAGAAATAAAAGAAGAGAAAAGAATGAACACACCTAGGTTTAAGCCAGTGATTCAACCTCCACGCTGTTTGCACCTACTGAGGCAACTTGTTAAATGGTGCAAGAATTAAGTTGAAATGGTCTCAGTAAAGGTGCGCAAGAAACAGTTTAGACACTTAGGACAAGGATACTGATGGCAAACAGATCATGCAGATTTGTCAGCCTCTATTTGGCATATTCGCATTCTTAGTCAAAGAAATTTAGCCAATGGGAGGGAAAGCAACCCCCCCCCCTGCAACCCTTCCCATCCTCATAGGCGTAGGAGGCGGGGGGGGCTGCAGCCCCCAACCAAAATTTTTGGTGTAAATTCGGGCAATATGCTGAGAATTTTTCGGGCACCTACTGAGAGAAGAATGATTTGCAATGTGTTTTTCAATTTTTTTCGTGAAAATTCGGGCAATATGCTGAGAATTTTTCGGGCACCTACTAAAAAAGAATAATTTGCAATGTGTTTTACAATGGTTAAACTGATATTATTATAATCATTATTATTGTAACGACTTCCCCAATAATTAAAATTAATATGGAAGGGTAATAACACGGAAAATATAACCAAAATTTTTCATTTAATATTTTTTAATGTGCATATCATGTATGCATTTATCAGTTATTTGCATGGGATGTAATCACCGATGAATGCCTATATGATATGCACATTAAGATGTTGAGTGCGCGCCGAGCGCGCGAAAAAATGTTGGTTATATTTTTCGGGCAAGTCGTTACAGTCCCCCCAAATCAAATTAGGCTCCTACGCCTATGCCCATCCTACATTAGCTCCCTCCCCCAAGTGGACTCATTACAGTACTTCTTGGTGCTTGCTGAATCCCAAAGGTGAAAGGCTAAAGGTGAAATAGAAAACCATAATTTATATAATTCAAACTTGGTCAACTAAAGGAGAACACTTGTAACAAACTGTTTTCGGTTTGTAAATTACCCATTTTTTCCACGTTTTTAATATTTAACTTCATTATGAACGAAACTGGAAAAGGATTTTATTTACTCCTCCTTCCTGTGCATGCTCAAGGTATCGAAAGTGAGAAACGAAAAACCAATAATATTGTTGTCAAGGTGATACCATTTCTTTGTCTCCTATAACCGTATTCAAAATTTAATAGGTAACTTCCTCTTTAGCACATTTATATGTTTTAAGAAAGAGATGAAAAAGCTTCCCCTATTAACCTCTAAATACTTCCTTTTGTCTGTACAGTCAGGTAAAAAAACTATCACTTTCCTTAGCTATAAAAGTAGCAGATACTGTCGATCAAAAATACATGAGCAGTACTCCCTCCACAAACTCATCACGTACTGTAACTGACGAGGCTCGAGCTTGGTCCATTGGATCGTTGTTGAATTAGCCTACAGTGGTATTGTGCTGTACAGCGTCGTTGCAGGTGATATTGACAATGTCTCATCCCTTTGGATTATGGGTAGGTTTTCACATGTTACAGTTTATATCTGTCTTATAGCCTTTAATTTTGAATTATTCAGAGAAAATTTTCAGTGTTCACATTTATTGTGTAGTATTTCACAGGTTAATGGATTTTGTTTTTTCCCAAAAAAATATTAAAGATAGTGTGACTCAGTGTGTGTACAAAACTGCCTTGTATTGTGCTATGCGATACAGGATAAAAATTATTCCCTGGTTAATAGCCGATAAATTATACCGAATGGACAGAGACTGGATAAAGTATTGTATGTGAGATTATTTTGGCCCAAATGATTGTAATTTGAGATCAGGGAGAACTATGGATCTTTAGAAACGGTGGGACTTCAGACCCGGTCTCAAATCCAGGGCTTTATATCAAACTATTTTATACTTCAATCCTCTCTTACCTGTGTTTAATACCTGTACATACACACAACAATCTACCTAGCCTAAAATCCAGGGCTTATCAAGTGCTGTCAATGAGTGCAAAGGTAGTTAAACAGTGGAAACAGATCTATGCACTTTTCTGTGAAAAATAAATATTTAAAGGATTGGGATCCTGCCATGACATATTATTGATATCATATTTACAAAGGTTAACACAATACTGTAACCGTGTTCTCTGTGAAAATGAGAGAGCAAATATTTAACAATCGTCAGAGAGGACCAAATTCCTGTTTGGACAACCAATATCAGACTCTGTACAGGGGTAGTTGGTCTGGCGGATGGCTAAGATGTCAAGCAATATTTTATTTATTTTTATTTATTTTATTAAATACCACCAAATGGATGAAACAGCCAATTGATATTATCATCCTCTGTCACTTTTGAGAAACTGAAATCAAACATACTGGTAGGCCTAGATGGTCGACTCAATGGGGAGGTTTACTGGCCCAAAGCTGGTGCTCTATTCACCAAACCTACACAACTCTGTAACAGTGTCCATATTGTTCTTTTCTTTGTTATCTTGTTACATTTTTACTGTTTAGATTATGACCAAAAGTTAAGACCTGGTTGTCCAAGGGACAACCAGAAAAAAATTCTTTAAGAAGTCTATCTTGTGAGATGTTGGTTCATTTGTTGTAACTATCATATGTTAGACATATTATAGCATTTTTAGCTCATACCAGCATGCTTGTGTGAGCTATTGTTACAGTGCGGCGTCTATCACTCTATCACTCTATCCGTCAACAATTGGTAAAACCGCTCCCACTCGCACAGTGTTTAATGGAATTTCATGAAACTTGGACACAAAGACCATTGGGTATAGGGCCATCAGAGATGGTCCGAAATTTGGGGTCAAAGGTCACTTGTGGGCCGTAATGGGCCATTTTGTGGAAATACGCAAAATGCTTCTTCTCCTACAGATTCCATGGTACAATGTTGAGGGTTTGTCACGATAGTACTATGGTAGTTTTACCTTCAGGGTGTTCATGAATTTGAGATCAAAGATCAACTAGGGGTCTTTTGTGGCCCGGGCCGCAGCCCTATATTTTCAAATTACTTCCGTTCGTACAGTGTATGGCCAGTTATAATGAAACTTGGTCACAACGTTCCTCGGGATAAGGGCTACGAGGGGTGTTCGGAAAATTGAGGTCAAATGTCATTTAGGGGGTCATCGGGGGTCATTCTTTGTAATATTTTCAAATATCTCAATCTCTTCAAGATTTTGATTGATCACATTCAAAGTTGAACTGATGATTGTTGGATTGTGTATGAATAAGGTGATGCCTAATAATTTTTGGTCAAAAGTTAATTAATTACAATTAATCCCCATTGTTTAAAAAATCTGAGCCTTCACCTTTTTGCCAAAGCTCCTTTAATTTGTCTCCCAGTCTCTGCAGTGTTTGTTTACATTTGTGGTTAAGCTCGCAGAGGCTGTTAGTGGAATTAAAGCAGGATTGGGAGTTGTTATTAACTGTTGAACTGTAAGCATGAGAGCCCTATAGCCAATCAGCACTTGCCGATTCTTAGAAGTCTTTGAGCCTGAGTTATGTAGGCAGCCAGCCAAAATTTTGGGAAGGCGTGCTTGTGAAGTTATGTCTGCTCAGGTAGAGTGGAGAAAGTTTAATAGGGTAGGTCAGTGGTATTGTTTGAGAGAGTGGGTAAAATAGGATTTGACGGGGGAAAATAGGAATCACATCCAGTGGTGTGGCCAGGATTCTGCTAACGGAGGGGGGGGGGGGGGTTA
>JAIPMN010001321.1:0-12764 GCA_020650975.1 Apostichopus californicus | reverse complement strand
TGGAATCTGAAAAATGGCCTGAAATTTGGTGGGCCATAAAGTTTTGTGGGCCCTACATTTTTGAGCTCGAAAAGGTATGAGCTCTGCACCATTGGTGCTCTAGTTTTAAATATAATTATGTTGACTATTTGCATAATACTTTCCCCTCCCCTTCCCCCCCCCCCAAAAAAAACAAATTTATATCTCATAGGATCAGTTGTAACGCTAGTCCAAGGACTCAATACACAAAAATTAATTTTGTAAATCAAGCCTTTCATGGTCAAGAACTATTCAGTTACAAAACATTCACATATGTGCAGGAAGAAATACCTGTTTCAGGACGGACAAGTATTTTCTTCGGAAAAAGTTAGTCTCAACAGAAGAAGCAGAAAACTCTTAGATCCAAAGCTTTTTTTCCTTCAAATTGGATTGCAATTTCTTTACATGAAGGGAATGTATGGTACAGTATATATACATATATACTATACATGTCAGGAAAGGTTAGGTCAGATTGCTGTACAGTGTTGTTAGTAGCAAATGCATGTCCTAGCAAATTAAAATCAAAATCTGCTACAAGTCTAAATTCTATATTATCCATCTCAAATTCTCTTAATAGGATTATTGTCTCTATAAACTTTGACCGTATTTATTGAAGGTAAAGTACACACACACTTGTTAGTTTACATTGGCCAGCATTTTGTGAAACCAACTCCTGCTACGTGTCTTGTCATATTGTAACTACAGTGAATCCTTTACGTAGGTTTTGCGGCCATTTCCTGATAAACTTTGTAGAGGAAGGAAGATTGGCCACAACGAGAGAGACGATTTGTCTGAGCTTGAGTCACTCTTGTTGAATCGTTTCAAAGTCTATAATTTAGAAGGACGGTTGGTTGTGCGTAATATCTACAACAAAGCAAAGGAGATGTGTTAGCAATACTTTTAGACTTTTTAGTTTGGTGTTATTTATGTTGCATATTAGATCTCTAAAATCCACAAGAAAAGTTCCCTTTTCAAACTAGTTGTCAACATACAGCCTATAGTCTTTTTTCACTGCAATATGAACTTTTTTGGGGGGAATGGGGGGGGGGGGGGTTGGCACCAAGTTGTTTATCATATGAACTTGGTTTTAAATATTTTTCTGAAAAAAAAGGCACTCAGTGTGAAATTTTAGTGGCTAACTTTGCAAAAACGGTTTTGCAAATTTGGGAAAATAATTTGGCAACTTTGCTCACAAGTATAGTATTGTAACATGTTGCTGATGCTATAACACCATCAGGATCACATGGTGACAGTCCCAAGTATAAGGGGCCGGTCCTAGGGGCTGGTCCTAGGGGCTGAGGGATACATTATACGTACCTATACCTGTTATAAGTTACAACCTCTCTTAAAAAGTATCACATGTGGCACTCTTTAAGTATTTCTTTAAATTTTGTGTACTTGTTGAATTATTATAAGATATTAGAATCTTGATTGACCATAAAAGGAATTGGCATTTCACTCCATCTCAGTGAAACAGACAATAAAACAATCATAAATACATCGAAAATATGTAAAAATCTGATTCCTAAAACGAAAAAATAAGACTACTATGTCCATGTTCTGACACATAAGTGATGATATAAGTGATGATATGATTTAAAGAAAGAATGACTGAAGATATAGAAAAATGACCAAAGCTATAGAAAAATGACCGAATAACCTGTACTTGACTTAACTAATACCAATTCCCAAACGCAGTTTTCTGTCATTGATACTGTAATAAGTTGACCACAACGTAATGATTTGAAAGGAAATAGATACTACACTTGATCGTGGTTAAAGGTTCCGTCTGGAGTGACTTGTTGTACAGCGGTGCTCTACAAGTACTGTACCAGCTCTCAATATGTTAGTGATACATTTTAAGAAAAGTCACTCATTCAAGAACCTGGGCCTGTAAAACCAAACAACTGATCCGCTCTCAACCCCAGTCCCCTTGCATCGAGACTGTGTGATCATCGTCAGGTGTGTACCACGGTTTGCTACCAAACGGAACATGATACTTTATTGAGAAAAGTCACCCACCCATTAAAGAACCTGGGCACGAAATTCCAAACGACTGATACGCTCTCAACCCCAGTCCCCTTGCATCGAGATTGGGACTGTGTGACTGTATTTTAGTGATAACTATAGTGGTAGCTGCTTTCATACATAGTAGTGTTGGAGTTTGCATTTAACCAGGGAGTTGTGTTTAACAACACCCTGGTTAAACTTACAGATCTATTACAGTACATGTGGTTTTTCATGGTTCAGTAAGTTTGAAACGAATCTACAAGGTGCAGTTTATAGTTACAGTAGTTCTCAGGTACCGTCTGACTAGGGAGTTGTTCCATAACAACTCCCTGGTCTGACTATCTGTATGCCACATTTTGTACTGCTAATAGGTATGGAATGCATGACTGTTAATTAAAGCAACTGATTCCCAAGTTAGGTACGCCTACAGCATCTTTTTGTGTTGAGTTACAGTAAAGTTCAAGGCCAGGGCACTTTCACAGGACTTTACAACTTAACTCTGGTCATTGGTAACTTGTCACACCCACACACCAAAGTGTACACAATTCAATCAATCTCTCCTGGGGGCACCACAGTGCACCGTTTCACATAGGGTGCAGCCACAAACTGGCACACACAACTATATTTACAAGTTACCTCGCAAGTCCCCATTTATACACCTGGGTAAATAATATGAGGTTCATGGCAACAAGGACAAAATTGATGCACAGTCAACTGTTTTTGGTTTTGTGTCGTTTGCAGAGAAGTCATTTATATTTGACTTGAATGGTTTCAAAAGATTACATTGTAAGCAACTGCATACTCAGTCATGCAGAAGCTCTAATTTGAGAACACTCTCGATATTTTCATTGTTAGGCTTAGAAGACAATAGTTTATATTTAATTACTTTTGCATTTGATCGATCTCGTAAAGTGCATTGACTAAAAGGCAAACCAGACAGAAAAAATGGTATTTAACTTCCTTGCTAATCTTTCGTCATATGGAACAATATCGACATAGCATTATATGTTCAAAATGGTTACCAAAAATTCATACTTATTAAGCCATATTGTTATCATTTAAGGCTTTTAGCATATATATGTATGTCGACATTTTTGGGATCACTATTAAGTGCCTTTAAACTAGAAAAGATTTCTCTCCTTGTTTTATGATTATTTATGATTATTATTATTTTTTTATTGTTTTTGTCTTTGCAGTAGTAAATGTGGTAAATTGTACCATATTTGATTTATTTCTACTCATAACTATAATATTGAGGAAAGCAGTGCTCAGAAATGTAAGAACTCAGAATGGTCATATGGAATCAAAAAGTGTACTTATCATCTACACATCTTGTCAAGTTCACTGTTAGGGTTGTGAGATAGGGAGATTTTATTTCAGTAACATTTTTAACCTTTGGTTAATACAGTATTGTGAAAACAATTTAGCAGGAAAACAGTCTTGTTGAAAGCACTTTTTAAACCTTTTTCATTTTTTTCAATATTTTCAATATTTATTTGTGGAGGATAGAAATTCCTTTTGACATGTCTATCCTCCTCTCCCAACTGCCCCCCCCCCAGGCCTCCCACCCTCTCTGCAATAAAAATAAAAGAATAAAAGTAACCGAATTAATGAAACATTCACCAAAGGGTTGTAATACAATTTGTCACAGAAAGAAAATATATTAAGGAAGAGGCAAACAATAAAAGAAACAAGCTAATAAAATATGAATAATGGAATGTAACCTGTCTTACCACAGCCATAGCACTCTCACTTTACTATATGCCTAGAGTGAATTGGTAACATTTTTTGCCCATTGTATGCCCTCTGAAGTTCTAGTTTGATTATTTTGCACTCTCATAGTTAGGGGAAATATTCTAAAAGTTTGGGGAAATTGCCAGAAGTTGCTTTAAGGATATATATTTCTTAAGTTTTAGTACCAAGTTAAAAGGATCTATTTTGATTATTTTGCACTCTCATAGTGAGGGAAATATTCTAAAAGTTTGGGAAAATTGCCAGAAGTTGCTTTTACGGATATGTTAATGTTAATATGCAGTGTCATGCAGTTATTAAACTACTTTTTGTCAAGTACTACATAAATACACTCATCCAAACATACATACCCAAACACACATTCACACACAAACTCGTTATTTACTGTGTACTCCATATTTCTTAGTAATACCTTAAGTTTTAGTACCAAGTTAAAACACAGAATATAGAATTCATCTCAATGTTTGTATTTTTTTTTACACTCTGTTTTTTTTTTTAGACTCCACTCCATATCGCTGCCAGTACCGGGAAGTATGACATAACAGAGAAACTTGTGCAGTATGGAGCGGACCTGGATAAATTGGATTCATCGGGTCAGACGCCTCATCTTTTAGCAGAAGAAAACAGGGACTTGAAGATGGTGGAATTCTTTATGTACAAGATAGGTGAGATTAGCTGAGCCTACGAATGGTTTTTCATTGAGGGTAACAGTAGATGTTATTTTCATTCACTCTGAAATGACGCTACAAAGTGTAGCTAGGCCTAGGTTCATCTGCTATGACGGGGTGGGGGGGGGTTAGGCCTAGTATGCCGTGGTTAGAAGAGTCAGAAATAAAATGAAAAACAAAAAAACTGAAGACATAACTGACAACAAAGGCACTATGAAAGTATGAATGCAAGGCAGACTCCTCCCCCCCCACACCCACCCCTCAATGTACCTCTTCTCAATGACGTGGGGGGGGGGTTAGGCCTAGTATGCCGTGGTTGGAAGTGTAGGATTACGGATTATTCGATTAGAGTATATATGTGATGTTATTCATACGCTGGAAACTAGAGGCACCCTTTTGAAAAACTACTTTCCATTGCCATTTGTCGTTGCATATTTTTATGCTTAGGTAAACCAAATCATGAGAACTCAACATCAGTGATGAATCAAACACTTTTACTTTCTATTGTTTATACTATCCCCAATCTTTTGTTTTTTTTTGTTTGTTTGTATAGTTTGTATACTGTAGATTGATTTACTCTAACAAGAGGAAATTGATGTGAAAGGACAAGATGGACATGTTTTGTAGTGTGCCCGAGACAACTGAATTGCTTTCGACATTGCCCAATGTTGCGATGTCAGACAAATTTATGTTTTGCTCCCTCCCACTTTTCATATGAGTTTTGAATTTTCATACAGTAAGCGATGTTAATTGTGAGGTGAAAAATTTCTTAAAAATTGATAAATAGTGATAAAAACTATTCGATAACGTCTGTGCGCTTCATGATATTTTTGAAAGGGGGGAGGGTGAAGGGAAGGGTGAGGGGATGGCGAAGGGGAGGGGGAGGGTGTGTGAGAGAGCATTTTGCTACATGACAAACTACAGGTGGTGGGCCTTGTATATGATATGAGCAATGCCAGATTCTCTTTTATATTATATTGATATGTGTAGAGAAGCTCAAGCAGTTAGGAGGTTCATGCCTTTATATTGTGTTTCCATGGCAACTGATGTCGGACGTGTTGATGAAATATTTTCTTGTCAACCTTTTCTTTTAGTGGTTTTCTTTATAATTAAATTTGATCAGCAAACAATTGTCAAATTAGATTTTTTTTTTTTTTTTTTTTAAAGTCTCTTGAAAGTCTCTTGAATTTTTCAATCTGCAAGTGATGATTAAGCTGGTGTTACATGGCAAATGTTATCCAAAGTGGTTGGCAAATTGCTCTGTACAGTTGAGGTCGGAAAATGGTGATGTATAGTTGACAAATTGGATGCAAATTGAGGCAAAGTCCTACACAAACTTTTAAGTGCAAAATGAAAACCATTTTTGTATAAAACAGAAGAATATATTTCTATATATATTTATTTTGCAGTGTTTCATGAGAGCGAGTGTGTGAAAACAGTCGTAAGCCTCATGACATGCCACACAACATGTGAACATGACTAATTATTCCGTGCTTATTTTTGGATAAATATCTAGACACAAGACAGAGATGTGCATGATTTTTGTTCTATTGTAGAGGAAAGAGCCATTCTTCGCAAAGAATTGGAAAGAGATTTGCTTGAGGCTTGCTCAGATATTGACAAATTAATGCTGTTGCTTCGGAAACTCGGATTCTCTGCCATAAACTGTGACTATAAGGAAACACTTCTCTACAGGTAAGGAAAAAGTTTTGATTACTTTGAAAAGTAAACAGAGGATAGACAAACCAAATAGAAGAAGGATAAAACAAAACTAGTGGACAGAGAAATTGTAAACGATTTCTTAAAAGGGCTCTGGCAGTATGATTCACACCAGTTTCAATACCAGGAAGGCCCAGAGCTAATATTGGACTTAACTATCCTTCCATAAATGAAGGATTTGTTTGTTGCAAGTTGTGTTAAATGAAAGTGGGCACCATCCGCTTTCACTTGAACTACCAGGTACCCCCCCACTTTCTGAATGCATGCCGAAACCAATCCCGTGTTTGAAGTAGCCAGATCGTTCAAGAGATGATATCTTTCGATTTCTGTTATGATATTTATTTTGCTGTGTGATCACTTGTGTTGTTATGAAGAGTAAGTTAAGAAGTACATAAACTGTGGGAGAGATAAACAAAAGCAGAGAATGCATAGTCAGAACCCATTCAGTTTTAAAGTTCCTGTTTTAGGATTTGAACTCTGGGATAGACTAAGATAGTAGGAGGACAGTCAGCATAATGCGAACGCTGCAGGATTTGATCCAGGATCTGACCTTTTACATCAGTCTGTTATTTTAATGCAGGAGTCATCTGACACAATGACAGTAGTAGGCATTAATAGCAGCATTGCAGTGTGTGTGGGGTCTGATACCTTGCACTAGGTCTAATGTGAAAACACGGATGTTCAAAATCAGTTCTGTCTCGTTTTGAGTCTGATCCGTAAATGTAAACGTGACTGTCTGTCTGTCTGCTCTAAGTCTGTAAGTTAGTTACATAGATCTTAGTGTAGACTGTACAGGCACATTCAAGTCTAGGTTTTTTCTTAACTCAAAATATGTGTTAAAGTAATTTGGCCTGACGTTTCGATCCTAGCAGGATCTATTTCAGAGGCTAAAATATCGACTGTTGAATTTAACTGAGAAATTTTGGTACCAACGCTTGGACAAACTACTGATTGCTTTTGCTGTCAGTACAGTACATTTGTGTGCTTTAGTCTGCTTTCACACTTCTTTTTGACTTCGGTGGTACCCTTGCATTATTTTGATGAAAAATGGGTTTTTTTTGCACATTATTTGGGTATTCTTAATATCGAACTACGACAGATCTGTGTGTTGCAAATGTTTCTCTGTCCTTTAATAGTCGATGAATTATTCACCAGTCTGATAGATACATCAGAACAGATTGAAATTTGCCATAAATATACATTCACATCCATTCTTCTTCATTAGCTGATAAAGAGTTAATGAGAGAACAAAAGTAAGTCTTATTGTCATCGTTCCCATAGCAACCTGAGTGCTATGATTTATACAATTTGTGTTTTTTTACTGGCATTTCCCTACAGAGCTACAGCTTTACAAAACGAAGAAGTCATCGACTTTCTCATCTCGAGAGGAGCAGAAGGTAAAGCCAACCGAGACACCAAGGAGACACCTCTCCATCTCGCCTGCTTCAGGGGCTACTTTGAAATCTCTGTGAAACTTCTCCAGGTGAGTGGAATCGCCGTTTGAGTTATAACACAGGAGTCGGCTGAGATGATCTGGAGACTTTATTTAAAGGGTGTGAAGTCTCGCGCAAAAAGATACATCTAATGCCGGTTATCTGACCTAGTTTCGAATGAGGTGTAACAGAAGTGTTAGACACCACCATCGATCCAAGAAAATACACACACAGCTTGCTACCGTCGGTAATTAGACACTAGTGTACAGTCAGTACATACAGCTGCGGTCAATACCCACAGCACAGTGTACTGAGGGAAGGCTCGCAAATTTAACCGGCGATGAATGAACGCCCAACCGTTGCTATCCAGTGTAATGAGCACAGCAACCAGCTGGTAATGAGTCATGCTTGAACGCACACATTTCCTGCCTGCCAAGAGTCAGTGGACATTTGTATGCACTTGACTATGAGACCACAAATTAAGCCTCTAATACACAAAAGAAGACCAGACAATGAACTGGCCACTTTGGTCCAGGGTGTACACTAAAGGGTTATAGAATTTTCTCTGCAGGTTGGAGAATTGTTTATCAATGAAGCTACTACATATACAGTACCGCCCAGATTAAATCGGCCGTGGCATCGTGACAAAATATTAGGAGTCTATCAAAATATCGTTTCCATTACGCCTATAGCAAATACCTAACGTAATATCGGGCGTCGCATCGTGGTTGTAACATCGTGATGGTGTGTTTATCATTTCACTGGCACTTTATACTATCGTAATGTTATCATTTTAGCGTGAATTACATTGCAGAACAATCGATCGTTTCATTGTGATTTGAAAGAATTGGGGAAGGCTTCTTTCCGCAGTAAATGAAAACATCGATACAACGCTATGTGCGATAGATTCCTTGCAAATTCTGATCAAAAAGTTTGGTGTGTCACCAAATTAAGTGTCAATCGACATACAAGTTTCATAATCGCAAAACTAGTACGGTAGGCCTAATGAACATACTGTACTCGTCCAAACTCCTTCATACAAACTCCTTCTTTAAAAACACAGCGATCGCAAAATATTCTCTATTCGAACAAAACATTCCGTTCTGAACTTCTTGTATGCATGAATATCCACCTAGGCTTTAATTGCACTAGCAAATCGTCCCAAAATGCTAGATTAGGGTTAATATGCATTGTAACGCTGAATAGGCATACCTTTTTCACCGTCCGGGATGCATGGGCTGGCATACGTTAGTATGTTATATTAACATTCTTTGAACATTGTGTTCATGATCGAATTTTGCAAGATTTTCGAGAAAATTGTTTGCTTGGAGAATGTTTTTCCGCACCATATGATATTCTCAAATTGACAGTTCCTTTTGCATAGCATCAGTAATCGATGAGATCATGATGGCAACCCCTATTGACGCGCACATTAAAAATTATACAAAATAGTTCATAACTTTTGTTAGAAGCTTTTTTTATTTAAATGCCATGAAGTCATTTTATTGCTTTTGGTCGGACAGTTTTGTATGGGAGCAAACTTATTTTCTGAAAATACTCTACGGTCAAGTTGATCACGAACCTTGTAGAATTTTCAAACCGTAATCAGTCCAGACATGTATGGTTTCACCAAATCCTCCATAACATGCAACAAAAGTATATTTTTTGAATATTTATGTGGTAATACTTGAAATTTTCATTTTGTTCAATCATGTGTTTAAGCATCATATAACGTAGTTAAATACACATTCGCCCAAAATGCAATGATAAGGTTTAGACCCAGAACTTCTTAATACATTGAGATTCCAATTACTAGTCAAAAATATTTTCTGAAGAAAAACCTTACGATGTTTTTCACAAATATTGATGCTTAAAATAAGTGCTTCCTCACAATCAACGAGCCGCCCCGAAATTCGCTCCGCTTACGTAAAACTTCTATATATATAACACGTGGAAAAACATGAGTTTTTACACACATAATTCCTGTTGACATTGGTCACGGAACATAAGTAGGTCATCGACATTCGAACTTGCCCAAGTTCATTGCACCATGGGAACGACACAACACATTGAACTTGATGGTACATTTTCCCGCCATCTGGACGCCGAGTGTAAATTTTAGTGTAATATGCAAATTATGAATGGTACTGTGCTGTGTTAAAACTTAACCTATTGCGACACATACAAATTTTGGGAACCTGTTGTAGAAGTAACTTTTGTATCAAATGTAAAGTAGGCCTACTGTATGGTACTATAATTTATAAAAGACGGTTTTCCTCAGGTGGTAAGGAAAAGGGGTGTTTCGGTGAACTCAATCTCTTTGTATAGTATTTGGATACTTAAAATGACCATGTACATGCAGTTTCTATTTCTCTTTAGTAAGCTCTACTTAGCATTTTTATCCTTTGTGGATCTTTATTGGAATAAATACGAATGTATTGTTTGACAGCAGTATTTAACGGTAAGCATTTTTAAAATTGTTGACTGAACTTCAAAATCCATTTTCAAAAAAGTCAGTTTTCATTTTATAAAATCGACATATAACTAGGGTAGGAAAATATTAATTTAACCACATTGTTCTATTATCCAAATAAAATACATGTTTCTCGTACTAAGATCTGAAAAAAAAACGGGCTGCCATTTTTCTTCTTTTCTTGCTCTAATACTAGTTTGGAATATGTGGCAACCTTTACAAAATAATTTTTAAGGATAGTTAGATTTCTTGTAATCCGAATAGACTCGGGGAATCAGGAAAAAATACTTTGTACAGGAAAAGAAGTCTGAAACTGAAAGTATTTTTGAAACATTCGATACGAAAATAGTTTATGAAGATTGCAACTCGTTCTTGAAATAAATCTCCTTCTACTGTGGTCAGAGTGCCATTGTTACATAAAACCACAGACCAGGAAAAGCCAAGTACCGCTTTTGTTTACAAACAATAGCAGCGCTTCTGTGTTGGGAGCTCAATGCTCATTACTTTCATGGAGTTACCGTGGGTGTGTGCACTCAAGCGTGAGCGATATGCAGGCTGCATAATGAGCAGTGGTGTGCTGCTGGCTGGGCCTTCGATCATCGTCGGTTAAATTTGCGAGCCTTCCCGAAGCCAAATCACTTTATGACAGGATATTCTGGTAGCTGAAAGTTCATTTCATTTCATTCATTTGTTTTATCACAACCTACATATATGGAGCAAGTATGTATGTATTTATTAATTAATTGATTAATATCTGAGGACATGAATTGCAAAAGTAAGGGACCTAAAAAAAAACTTTTTTTATAGGCTTGTCTAGGAGGTCACTCCCTGTATGCCACAGTTAAACTAATACACTATATGGACAAAAAGATATCTGTATGTACAGTATATACTAAGAACAAACATAACAAAATAGGCAATGCAGAGGAGAAGTGGAATGTGGTAATTAGCCATTTCGTAATATTCTGCTGAATGACGATACAGTGCTATTATGTTTAATATCCTCTGGCAATGATTTCCAGATAGAATTTTGCGCAAATTCTCAAACAATAAAGTCCTCGTCATACATGCTGTGGACAAAATGACCATAAGAATATTTAATGCCAATGCACTGTCAATATTAAGTGTATTTAGTTGAAGGGACAGCCCAGTAATTTTGATGATCACTTGTGTGACAGGAATAGTACAGCGGGGAAACAATGTCGTTATGAGTGGCTTCCACCCTGGAAGTTTACAATTTACAAAAGGATTCATTTTCCTCGCAACTGCCCACATGTGGTTATTTTGGCATCTCTCAGTCAAAACCGCTCCTTGAAATTACTTGATTTTCATGAATGTCCATGACAAGTTTCAGTCAGAGGTAAATCATTGAATGCCATCTTGACACTGGTTTCATGTATTCCTTTTCTATGCTTTTAGCACACTGTAGGTAATAGTTTTTAGCAAAACTACAAAAGACTGTTTTCGATGGATTTAAGTAGCACTTAGCAAGGCATCTCTCATAATAACTTGTTGCACGTACCCATAAAGTGTTCTATTGTGTTTTTTGTAGTGTGTTTTTTTTTTCATCTACTGAATTTGAATTGGATATTTTTTTGTTTTGTTTTTTGTTAGAAATTTCTCAAAATCAGACAGATATCCATAGTTGAAATGATTGAAGATTTTATGTTTATTGCTGTGAATGAAATGGGAATGAAATTTCTAACATTTGATGTGGAGAGTAGCTTCACAGTAATTCATTCCTTAGAGTAACCAGTTGGTGTGGGTTTATAAGGAAATTCTAGATGAGGAGTTCCAGGGAGGTGGGGCGGGGGGTGAGGGGGACTTTAAGTTTACTCATCTAGAGTAACAAATAATACTATAGATCCTGTTACAAATATCTATTGTGTACGTGTTCAAGATCTAGTTACGCTGAAAGTATCAAAACGAAACAAACTTAAAAGCTAGGGTCTAAGCGTTGTATATAATTCATAAAACCTTATATTTATTAGATTTTTTAAATCCTTGTATATGAAGAAACATTCCACCATGATCTCTCCCAAATGGAATGAGCTTCTCTTTTGTAGCTGCCTGGAGGAGTTTCTTTCATTCAAGTATCGCTATCAATGCCAATAATGGTGGTTGGGTTTGCTTCTTATAACTGTGGATGGTGGGTTGTGGGGGGAGGGGGACGGTGGAAGGGGATTGGTGGAGGTGAGTTGTTCATCACAACCAACTCTATGACATAGGCCAATAATAATGATGCTTGGGTTTGTTCTTATAATTGTGTATGGTGGGTTGGGGGGGGGGGTGTGGAAGGGGTTGGTGGAGGTGAGCTGTTTATCACAACCAACACTCATCACATAGGCCAATAATAATGGTGGTTGGGTTTGTTTCTTGTAACTGTGGATGGTGGGTTGGGGGGGGGGGGGGTGGAAGGGGTTGGTGGAGGTGAGCTGTTCATCACAACCAACACTCATCACATTGGCCAATAATAATGATGCTTGGGTTTGTTTCTTATAATTGTGTATGGTGGGTTGGGGGGGGGGGGTGGAAGGGGTTGGTGGAGGTGAGTTGTTCATCACAACCAACTCTATCACATAGGCCAATAATAATGATGCTTGGGTTTGTTTCTTATAATTGTGTATGGTGGGTTGGGGGGGGGGGGTGGAAGGGGTTGGTGGAGGTGAGTTGTTCATCACAACCAACTCT
>JAIPMN010001320.1:0-12192 GCA_020650975.1 Apostichopus californicus | reverse complement strand
CTCTCTTTCATCTTAGTTTTGACTTTATTTTGGGGGTGTTTTGGTTGATGTCTGCAGCTTGCGAGGATTTCTGATCTTTTGTTCAAGAGATAAGGGCTAGAATGATCTATATGGTTAGTTTCTCGGCCTGACATAAGTTACAAGAACCTAAGCTGTTGATCGATATGTTTGATCTCCTGACAATGGAGATTTGGAAGGCTCTATTACTTTCTTTTAGAAACCAAACATGTTTTAAAAGCTCAGTTTCTCCGTGATATTTCTTCAGGTTGAACGACTTTTTGTGATTATTAAACCTTGTTTTGAACTGTCCTCCGCACATACCAATATAAATAGACTTAGAATCTCAAGCTTTGTATACTATGGAGGGGGTCAAGCACTCTCCTCCGAGGGGGCAGGTCTCTCGCATTCTGCAGTTGCATCCATGCTTGAGTGAATTTTCAACGACCTTTGATAGAGGGGGATGCGAGAGAGAAGGGGGGGGGGCAATTCTACGATCCCCATTTGCATACGCACGAGAACCCCGGCTGAGGTCTAGTTCCTTTTAATGGGGTCGATACCAGGCAAAGTGGTAAACCTAGAAATTGGTTACCTTTTTAGCTATGCTACCCCCACCCCCTCCCCCCAACCACCCGCATTACTGGATTACAATAAGTTGATTGTGAAAGAAATCGACATCTGTCCAGGAGGTAGCTGCCACCCCCCCCCATTCCCCCTCCATGGCATGCAGGTTAGGGCCGTGCGGTTCACGTAAAAATCATCACAAAACAGCAACATGCGAAGATTAACGTTATTCCCTATATACATGTTCTATAAACATGTTCTAGCTGTGTTAAACTGTCACAAACAAGTCCAAGATTTCAACAATTCAAGGATGAAAAAAAGTATTAAATATCAATATTCACTCTTACAAAACTGTTAATACCCCAAATCACAAAAAAACATCGCGTCAAAAGGATAGTGAAAGTTGTCGTTGACAGGCCAATACGTTCAACATGCTACGCGTTCTAAAGCTAGTTCGAATCTGCTAAAAAGTTTCACCGGTGTGGTATGATTGACCCGGATTTATTATTTTTTTAAATTATAATATGTCAAATTGTGGTCATAATTCTGAATTCTTCCGCCAGATGAGTGGCGTGGCATCGCACAGGCTCATGCTTTTTTCTTGGGGGGGGGGGGGGATGGAATAGACGAATAGGGCCCAGTGACTATGATTGGGGCAAAATCCTTAATTTGCCTTCACTACTGAGGCAGAAAGAGGGACTACCGGAGCAAATGCCGCACTAGTTTGAATGCTATAAAATGCAGTTAGTGGTGGGTTTTCATGGGTAAGGGAGCCTCAGGTTTTATTTCGCTTTGGCTTTTGGGTCGGTGATGGTTGGGTTTTATTTTGACAGTGTTGTAGGGCCGTGATGTTTGAGTTTACGCTTGCTGGGTCACATAAAAAGGACCTGTTCTAAATGAATCGAAGAGTTACTTGAAACATGTTTAGGAGTTAGTGTTTGCCAGCCTGTCTATAGGAATGCAACAAACCATTCTGTTTCCTAAGGTATATACGTATGCAAGGGTTGTGCTTTTTCTTAAAAAGGGTTATGAACGAAATATTTTGCCACAGTAAAATCTATCATCAAGGCCTTCATGAGAATCGTAAGATCTCTGTTCTTAAATGTGTATTAAGTGGTATGTTGTAATGTATTCTGAATCTGATATTCATTCTGTTAATTCCAAATGCATTCACAAGTTCCTACTGTATGATCAAATTTGACAAATTCATATCTTTCCACAAAAAAAAACGTTATGAGGATGTGGTTTGACCAAAGGAAGCAGTCAATTTCCAAGAATTGTTTTGAGCCACCAGAATATACCTTTAATAAGTAGCCAATCTTAATGGGAATTACTAATCATCATATTTAAGTAACAGGTTGATCTATAAACTGACACATCAGTCCAAGCGTGAAATGTTATCCAACGTTATCAAATGACAAAGAAATTTGCAAAAGGTGTCTAGAAGATTGTTCACTTTTGCACTTCTTAAGTTTAAAAATTTGCCAGGTTTCAACATCTGTTGACTTCCACTGACATTTACCTTCATAAAACAAACCTGTTAGAGATTCTAAGAACACTGCTCCTTTCATTTAAAAAACTGTCAAAAGTTACTAAATTGTTCTTATATAGAACTTTAACGATTTCACATTTTGCCATCTGCTGAACTTACATGACCTTTGAGTGCCACCAAAACAATCACAACCTTGTACTCACAATAGGGAAGCTATACATCCATAGTATCAGGTCTGTCAACGTTAATACTGTTGTTGAAATATTATGTTGACAAACTAGGGCGATATACACACACATATGTTGACATGACTGCATATGCCACTTTTAATTGTTTACCTAAAAGGCAAGTATACCAATATGAACATAGTCACATAGAGTATATACATACATAAACATGTTAGACAGGGAGGAGAATATTTCATGTAACTCCTACATGTGTAATTATACTTATAGTCCTGTTGTTATAAGCTCTCACTGTAAATAACTGTTTGAAGAAAAAATGTCTCACCAACTTCCTTACCCGCTCTCAAGTGAATAAATTCCTGGGTACAGCACCACTGGTGATATGATGTTTGTATTCATCATTATTTGCTTACAATAACCCACAATATGATTTTTGTCATTATTCTCGGCACATTGTAGCTTCAACTACATGATTTTTACTTCTGAATTCTCTGACAAGTTTTGCACATATTTCATTTCCTTGTTCTGTTAAGGCATTTTCCAATTTTGTGATGCTTGTGGGAGATATCAATGAATTTTTGGTCAGCTTCTCTAACAACAGAGTTCCCGGTGTTTTGTGCTTCTTGATATCAGCAATTCCTTCCTCAGAAAGTTGGAAAATATTTGCCAGCAGGGTAGATTGGTCTACATCAAGATGTTCTGATAAGTGCTGCTTTAGCTGATCAAAAGATTTGATGATGGCTGTAAGGTTGAAAAATATTTTAAATACATAATTCAAGCAGGGGGTTGAACTTCATTAATTTTTATTCTCCACTGCAATAAGACGTGGATAAACTATCAATACTCAGTATTTAAGTTTGTTGCTGAAGTGTCAAAACAGATGTTTAACACCAAAGCACACACCAACACTTGACATAATTTAGGACTACAATCCTTTCATATCAGATGTGTACACCTAATCCTACTTTGCATAGAAGAGTCCAGGCTGCAGTTGGCATGTCAACTGGTGGACTATAACTATCAGCTATTTGCAATACTTAAGAACATTTTCTAGTTTACAAATTTGGTAGTGAGTAGAATATGGTAATGAAACATCTTCAGCCGCATGAGCATGCTTAAGTAATTAATTACTCACATTCAGGTAGGACGAGCTGGAATGGAGATGTGATTTGGTCAGTGTGTCGTAAATTTTCAATCTGTGAAGAGGAAACAGAGAGGAAAGCTTTATGATTCTCCTAGAAAACTACTTTACAGATAGTTCACCTCTATCAATTAAGAGTGCTTAAGAGTGCAAAAAGGGGCTTAACTTTAAGATATTCTAATTATGACTTACTGTTTATATGCAGTATATTTTCTATACATTTCTGATATGAAGACGGCTTGTCATAAGATTTTTCCGGCATTGTAAAAGTATAGTTCAGAGCTTTATAATAAAAGTCATTTCATCAATTAGGCTGACAGAGTAGAGATTCCAATAGAAATAAAAATAGATCATGAAAACGTTTAGTGGTTCCGATGCCTAAGCTTACACATAGTGTGGTAAGCCATACATGTTAATATTCATGAACTTGTGCAAAGGAAAATGATGAGGAATTTTTGTTGACTAATGACACAACATTTTAAGGAAGGTACCACGAATCAGTTATCATATTGAGACATATTATAAAAACAGAGACAAGCATGAGTATAATTGAGATCGAATTTTATGATCTCATTAGCATGTATCTATATTGTATTATCCAATTAAGGATATGTGTGAAGCTAATTAGACATACTATTTCAGAGACATCTGATTAAGAATTTCATATTCACTGATTAAAATTCATGATGTGCACATGCACAGAAAACAACACGGTTGATTGTATGAATGTAGTGTGACAAACCTAATATGCCAAGAATGGAAACCATGGAACATTTGTCATTAGATGAGAAGCCAAGATCAATCGGGCATATCTCCTTATCATATCTCTTCCCATTATGACCCACCCACTAATAAATATTCATTAAAGGTAAACTTGTTTTTGAAAAGAACATGCACATACTATGTAGTTACATCAGTATATCAAGTATAAACTAAATCTGAAATAGGATTGCAGAGATATTGAATATTTTAACAATTCTCTCTGTTAAGCCCCGCCCACTCAGTAATATTGAAGAGATAGAACCGCAAGCAATATGGCACATTTACACATCATGGGGCATCTACCTACCAAGTATGACAATAACTCAACTTGTTGTGGTTGAGGCATCGTGCTTCAATAAAGCCGTTTTCCATATTTCCCATTAAACCCCATCCTCTCATTAATATTTATGAGATAAAAGTTGTTGCAAAAAAAAAACATGTATGATGTAACATGTATGATCTAAATCAGACATACGGTTGAAGACACATTTTCATTTTGAAATGTTCAAGTTAAGGCCCACCCACCCATTTGTTCTGCATGAGATGGGAACCACAAACACTACGTCACATTTAAATTATCATGGGGCATCTACCTACAAAGCATCGTGTTTACAAGCTATTCGTCACATCCACACGCATGTCAGCACGATGTCAAAAGGTTACTGAGCCTTCGGCATCGTAACCAACAAGGGTAAACAATCATCAAACAAGGCAAATATAAAAGGAGTTGCAGTAGCGAAGATAAATTCAAAGTGAATATGTAAACTACTCATATTCAAATCTTTCTTTCTGTTACATTAAGTCAAAATTTAGTTACCTGCAACTGGATGCTAAGCTGGAAAAGATTCCACCTTAACAGCCCATATCTTGCTTCTATTTCCAGATTGACAGTATCTTTGATCCCTTTATTCTGAAGATGGAATTCTACTTTGTGTCTGTTCTTGAACCATAAGATTTCCATGGCAATCTCCTTTGGGGAAGAATAATCAAATGGTCTTTAATTATTATATTATACATTTTAGACATTAAAGCATTTACGTTAATAGTGAAGTGGTCTTTAATTATTATATTATACATTTTAGACATTAAAGCATTTACGTTAATAGTGAAGTGGTTCAAGTTAATGTGTTGACAATCTAAGGATTACAGGTTCCAGTCCTGCAAGGCACTTGTCCTAAACAGCCCCTCTCCACCCAGATGTATAAATGTAAACATGTGATGTAACTTTTACCATACTCTGATACTCTCTTTGAGTATTATTACAAGTTGAGAACGAAACAGTTTCAATATAACATATAGGAAATGTTTATTTGTAATTAAAGTATGATAAAAAACAACAGTTTACAATATAACATATGCTAGCACTATAACATACCACTCAACAGATGCATAAAACTATCTTTTTCAACAAATGAAAATTACATGTGGTTCAACAGGAATTACCTGCTTTCTTTACATGTTGCCAATATATAAATAAGAACATTTGACAAACAATACTAACCATTTTTCTTGGGATACACTGTGAGGTACTGGAGTTAGTGCTAACATGTAAAGTTGAAGTCATAGAATTGAGTTGAACAAACACAGGATCATGAATTATGGATCCCTTCTGCTGATAGATTTCTTCATTGATAAGGCTCTGTTAAATTAGAAATGAAACAAATATTACATTATTATTAATATTTATTTAAGCAATACTATCAATGTATACACTGCTTAGTTGTCCCATGTATGACCATGAAGCAATAACAGCTCACTGGTAGAACCCTCTCATTAACTGTTGTGGCCATTATTTGTGAAACAAGCAGCTACAGTACTATAATATATCGGACACATGGAGTGCAATAATGTCTAAATCTCTGTACAGATTTTCTGTCCAATCTCTTATTTAGTTGATAACTAGACCAAATAATGAGGCCAATTAATTATGTTATCAAACAGTCTGAGCTCTGTTGGACATCCACAAGCCTGTAACTTGAATCCTTACTGAATGAGGGGAATATAACCTGAAATCAGGTACCTGTTGTTATTATTATTGTTATTATACTATTATGCATTGATTGTCTGCTAGATGCATTATCAAAGACCATTCATAGTTTCATCGCCTATGTTCTGAAATATAAACTCTTCACTCTCTAATATTGGACACCTGGTCAAGGTGTGTTTACAAAGGTGTCTGTTACAACAATTGTTGTCAGTTGTCAATGACCACAGACAAAAAACATATTGAATAATCAGTTTGTTATAGGACATCTGGTCAGTGTGTTTTTGTCCACTACAAAGTTTATTTTCAACCATCAATAACCACAGAGAGATTGAACCATCTAATCTCACATGACCCTTCACTTGACAATATTTGACTTTCAAGAGTTTAGTGCCCGTTGGGCATCAAGTTGAAACTCTATCATTCCAAGTAACGTTGACCTCAAGTAAGTTGGAATTAAGGCATATAACTGGCATCTGTGATATTATTTGTAATAACAATAAAAATAATCACCAGGCATTTATCTTTATGATGCTTAAAGCGACCACGATTGTGAGAGAAACCCGCAAGGGCTTATGGATTACACCCTACACATCGGGTGGCTTCCAATTCAACATTTTAACTCAAATTTGGAATCTTTTCAATTTAGAAAGTAATTTCAGATTGAAATTCGTAGATTGTTCTTGGACGAAAAACCGACCTTCCTATGACCCGGCCGTAGATCAAACCCCCGAACCTGAGCTGAAAACATCTACTACTTACTTTATGTTCCAGTGAGTCATCATTATGAAACCAAAGATGAATTGTCAATTGATCCCCCGATTCAGAAACTCTGTTTACAATCGGTAAGACACAGACACGCTTCAAACTCTTGGATATGAAAGGGACGTGAAGACCAATGAGACAGGGTTTCTGAGCTTCAACTGCAAAGTGTTGACTATTCATTGAGCAGCTGAGGTGTTTTTTTTCTAAGCTCCATTTGACAGATTTATCTGAAGAGAATTTATAATTTTTTTTTGTTAGTTAAATATTTATTACATGGTGAAAGATTAAAACATCAATCCTAAACTATACCACAGATGATTTTAAAGGGACAGTCTTGTGGGAGATAATTCAACCCGCATACTAATAACATCAAATATCTTGTTTTGATGTATGATTGCAAGGTTGCCAGATAAATTGTGTTGCTAACTACAGCTTGCCATAGCTTGAAGAGCTTCCCCCCTTAAGTAATGGAACAAATGATTGCTCAAGGTCATCAGGTCAAAATACTAATGAGAAGGGTTCATTGAAAAACAAAACACAGAGATTTTTTGTCTTGTGATTCCTTGCCATCACCAGAAGCCTGTTGGCTTTGTGATTCCATGCCATACAAATTGCTCAAAATCCCACATGCCTATCAGATTAATGTAGAGCAAGTGAGTTAAATTTGTCTAAGAATTAAGTGAGCGGTAGAAAAGAACAGAGATTTCCAGCTCTTATATGTAGCTCTCGCTTGTGGGCATGAACCAATTAATTCACTGGTAAGGATTTTACAGTATACAAATTTGTATTTCAAAATGTTTCAATATCCAGAAAGACAGTCTTCCTCTGCGAAATATAGACAAATAGATGTATGAGCAAATGGACATTTTCTTTTATGAATTTGGAGCAAACACATCAGCTATACCACCAACAATCCCTTAACATTGTTATTAATGAATAATAGTCACATGACATTGTTTATTAACCGAGCAAATATATTTATATTTGTTCAGCAGTTAATTAATGAATTACTGTACATGTAACATAAGAGTTTTAGAGTTCATTGAACTTTCAGGATTAAACATTTTATGACATACATACAGCATCTACAGTCCTGGTTTGTAAACTAAACAGTCCAAAATTCACTTAGATCTCTGGTACAGACAGGTATGTCCCGTACAAAATGTCTTGTACGAAATGAAATATGTCTTACGGGACATTAATTAATGGTAGGTTTTAATTACTATAATGGAAGACATTGTCAAGCAACTGTTGGACCGGATTATTACTTTATTATTATGCCTAAAGATAGGATATAAAAGGAAAATGGAATTTTATAGTTTGCAGATATAAAAAACATAAAAAAGTTGTACAGGACATATCAATTAATATAAGTTTTGTTGACAACTTTCATTTAATGAGCGTAATACACTTTCCATAAATTTAGCATTATCAGCAACAGTAGGCATTTCATGAGGGTTTTATTAATTTTTCCAATACAATACCTTCAAAACTTAACAATTTAACTATTTTACTACACAAATCTACTACTTATGGAATTCTGTTTATAAACTGAAGGTTTAACATCTGTGTCTGCATCTACACCCTAATACATATGAAATTCATGGAAACTATTTCGAGTCATTGAGTTAACAAAAAAGAGGATTCTAATACACATGTAATATGGAACCACACACCAAGTACCACGTTACACCATTATGCACTTTGGGCAATAGGGTGACACACAAACACCCTAACTCAGGTACATACCTCTGTTGATACAACTCATTTAAGTAACTAAATATAATGATCACTTGACTAATAAAACACAATGCAAAAGAAACACACCTGTTTGTAATACACCAGAGTAAACACCGATACCCATCTGGTTAGTTGTAGTTAAAGCACAGTGTGGAATAATCAAGGTGACAGGCTTGTGTAAGGTTAGGCTTTCTGGACCAAATTTCACAAAGGGGGTCAACCTTAGACTCTTGTTTGAGATAGGTCCTTTAACGGCAGGGGAAGTAGAAACCCACAGACTAACAATCCTTCCAGTGTGTAGTGCCCCAGCTGGTACACGCAGGCAAACACCTGCGATAAAAATCTCTCCTCCATGCTGATCAAAGTATTGTTCTTTATAAAGATTGGACCCTGGGAACAAAGGAAGTCTCTCTGGAGGATAAAAGTAATATATTTCATGTGAAAGGAAAGTATTTTGTCACTTTCATGAAACATGTGTTAATTCCAACTGCTTTTAATCCACAATATGAAATTACACTCTGTAACAAAAAACTAATGTTTTCATATTCCTACTTTAGGCTATTTGCAGATAATTCAAGAAAATAAACTAATTTGGAGAATCAAAAACATGAAACAATTAATGATATGTTTAATGTACAGAAACAATAATAAGTATGTAGGGTATATCATATTCCTCTAGCATTGACATGCTTGAAGCTATTTTGGAGGCAAATGATATATTCATACTGAAATAAAGGAAAATCATTCATTTTGGTAAATACTGAAACAACTGTTATGATCTTAGAATGTCATATAGGATTGAGAATAGATATATAAGTAAAAACAGAAGGAATACACATGTTGCTAAAACTATAGTGTATTTTACCATGTTCTTCCTTAGCAAGCAGCAACAGCCGTCTTCCCAAGTCCAGTTTTCCATGAGACAATTTTAAGGCTCTTTGGACATCCAGTTTCTTGTATCCCTCCTCTATCAACATTTTGAAATTTACTGACAACTGTGGTTCCCTTTTTGAAAGGATTTCCTGTTTCTCTGGAAATTTTACCTGAAATAATGTTGAAATATTATAAATTGTTTATACAATCCATACTTTTTATCATACTTTCATGAAGATAGACAACTCTCTACTGCATTTGAATATTCTAAAAACACTTCCTGTGCACTTGATCTCTACAAACCCAACTTTTGAGTACTAAAGCATAAAATAACGGTTGAATGTTTGTAATTTTGTTACTATTGTTAAAAGGAGGACTTATTAGCAATGGAAGAGTAATTCCTTCTTCTGTTATGTGACTTGCATGACAGCAAAAAAAGAATACTTTTCATATTAGAAAGTACAGTACTAATCCATTCTAAGATCTTGATTTTATGCCAAGTGATCCTTATTTTCCTTCAAGAAAAAGTTTCAAAGTCTTAACAATTTTTTGCAAGCACAAACCATTTTCTTATCATCTTTCTCTCCTTGGTTTTCCTTTCCATTCTTCTCCTGTGATGCATCGATGTATTCCAGCACCAGTCTTGCCACTTTATCAAAGTGAATAGCTTTCAAACCTACATACATCCCAATCATTCTGTCTGGCATGATGAGCTCTCTTTCACCCAATATTTTCATCAGCATCTTTCCAGATTCTGCTGCTGTTTGAATTGTTTCATTTTCTACTGGCGTGAGCATAAAATATACGCCTAGCTTTTCACAATGTTGTTTATCTAGAAGCTTTGCAATGTCTCCTCTCAACTTTTCATATTTGTTTGAGTCTGAAAGTGAGAACAACAACATCTACTTTACAATCGAAAAAGTATAGCACATGTACAGATTAGAGAGCCTGAACCACATGCTAATTGTGTGCTAGTTTGGAACAAAAAGCAACGTTCACAACTAACGTGCATATTATAGTACACAACTGGCCCACAAGCATGCAACCTGAATGAAAAATATTGGTGTGCAATTCAACGGTTGGTGCTCCTTAGGTGAAATCGAAATCAGCCAAAATTAAATTCGATAGATAGCCCTATCTGTGACCTTTTATCACCGGATGTCCCGTTTCCACCGGATCCCCGGTTTTGATGTAGCGTGACGTCACATCGACCCACTTTTCGACATGTCTCTACCCATATCTCAACAACGGAACATCACATCGTTTCCAAAATAGCACCAATGGATTCGGCATGTCCGAAACTATCGGGAACAATATTTTCATGTATTTCGCGCGATTTTTAATTTCTGACGTCATCGGTGGTGGCGCTATTTTCGGCGAAAAATTCAAATTCACCCAATTTGCTCGAAATTTCAGATTTAGGTAAAACTAATAATTAGAAATTATATAAACGTCATTTGATCCAATTCCGGTCTTTTATTATTTTTTTATACTTTTTTTATATATTTTCTCATTAATATTTTTTTAGGCCGCCATTTTGTCAAACATTGATGAAAATGTTTTAAATTCACAGAATCGATAGGACATGTCTCGATATATTTTTGCTGCTATTTAAAAGGCAATCGATTATCTAGTTTTGTCATAATCGACAATATTGCGTTTGGTGACGTCACTTCCGGTCAGAATAAAAAAGGGTCAAACCGGAACTTATTTTGTACAACCTCAAGTGCTTAGTCTTCGGTGTGAGTTACAGGTCGATAGCTCATTCCTCCAGTCTCAGAAACGCACCCCTTGTTGAAACTCTAAAGTGCCCTCATTCCGGAAGTAGACAAATTAAAAAAAAAAAAAATCATCACGTGATAGTACGCATCGAGTTACATCACGAAACCAATTTTTGTCCCGAAAAACCATATCGTGTACACACAGGAGTCGAATATGCTAACCCCAAGCTTACCCTAGCTAACCCTAGGGGTTGGGGTTAACTTTGAGAGGCAGCCATTTTGGATTGGTATGACCTAAGGTCAAAAAAACACTTTTGACCATTTTTGGTGGTTCGACTTATCATATCAAATAAAAAAACTAAAAAAATGATGAATTAAATTTTTGACCTCTGATTGACCTTTGACCCGATGACCTCATGGCCGAAATTTTTCAGGTGACCATTCCTTATGACCTCATACGTCATCGTTGCAAGTTTCGTGGAAATCGGTCACTCTCACGATTTTTGACATTTTTTGGAAGGAACGACATTTTTTACCTTTGACCCCCCATAACACATGAACCGGAAGTGACATATACTTGCCCTTTGCATATGTCAGTGCCCTATTGACCCTAACATCCACAAGAAATTTGGAGGTCAAAGGTCAAAGTTAACGATTTTCGACCATTACCCTAGGGGTGGTCATCTACCTAAATAAAATCAAGAGGTAGTACTCCAATTCACTTGCATTTTTTGGCTTTGAAAAAAAGTCATGTGACCCAAAATGACCGGAAGTGTTGGTGGGTGTACAGTGACAACAGTTCAGCCCTTTGACCAAAAATCGGCCCCCTGTGACCCCCACTTTTGGAGATAGACCAAAGAAAGTTGGACACTCGGGACCTGGAAATGGACACTCGGGACCTAGGCACCTATTACATAACAAAATTTTTTGGTCACTTCCGGTCAACTTTTTTCAAACAAAAGTCAAAC
>JAIPMN010001319.1:0-14337 GCA_020650975.1 Apostichopus californicus | reverse complement strand
TCTGAGGGTTTGATAGGGTGCTGAGTCACTGCTGAACGTGACACAAGAGGGATGTGTCATGTTAATATACATTTTGATAAATACATAAATATCGCTAATGAAAACCGTCTGCCGCAATATAAAATACAAATAATTAAAAACTGTTACAAACTGCGTATACACTGAAGAGCCTGGACATGTATTGAGAATGTGTGTAAAATTGTATGGGCCTGATGTTTCAATCTTAGCAGGATCTTCTTCACAGGGTGAATGCCGCAAGTATAGTCATATGTAATATTTAATCGTGAAAAACAAACAATGATGAAAAAAAAATGAAAAAAAAAACAAGCAGTATGATGAATGGTAGGACGATTTGATTGATTACAATCATTTGTGAACATGCAAACCTAGACAGCTGGTATGCTTAAAATATTAGAAACTTCAAAATTTAGAGTCAACCATACTTCTGTTCTCAATATCATTGCTTTCTTTCAGCTATCAGTACGTTTATTAACAAATAATTAATTATCAAATTTGGCTTATACGAAGATGTGAGAATCGCATTTTTTGCCATAGAAACCGAATCTAAACCCAGAAAAAAAAAATCATGACTTTTTTTTTATTAAGTGAAATAAAAAGATTGCATATTGAATTAAATGTCCTGCCATTCCTAAATGTAGATAATAGTACGTGTTCAAAGCATCTAAGTGTCGTAAGCATCGCCATTTTAAACATTTCCATGTCGCCATAGACATTTACTGATTATGTAGGAACATAAACCTGACCCCTCATGTGGTGCTAATAAGGTCAGTGCTACAAAACAGACAGATCATCACAGAACAGTAGGGATTCTAATTTCAATTTATTCCTTTCAGTAATTTCATCTCATTTCTGTTATCTTCTTTCCTGTCTTACACCTGTTCTTTTCAAATGCAGATAATAAAACATCCAAATGAAACAGTAGCAAGACTACTCCTTCCTTCATTTCGATCTATTTCCCATTTAGCCACATGTCAACTTGAACTTGGTCCAGATTCCAGGAGTAGTCATCGAGATAGGCCTACTTGCCGAGAATCGGTGACGAATCAAGAATGGCAAGCATGTTGTCAGATAATCTCCAATTTGCTGCATCAACTTTCTGCCTCTTCTTCTCCTCCCGCAGCAGCTCCAGTGACGATGATTGAACAAACTGACAACCAAGGCTGATGTTCATGCAAGAACAACTCCCAGCTCTTTCTGTCATCCATCACCCTCTCTGATAATTGTCTCCCTCACTGAAGCAGAAGCTGAAGGATCATCATCATCATCATCGTCGTCTTCATCGTCCAAATTAATGTACTAATAATAACGAAATGTACACCACTCTGCTCCTGAGTGAACGTAGTACCACGTGGGAATTGCTTCCTTCCCTTCCTTCTGCTACACATAAAACCAGCTCATCGCAGATCCCAGGGAGAAGATGATGAGGAGGACAGGACGGGAGAGACAAGTAGATGATGATTCACATCATCATCCTGGGTCTCTGATGGGAAACTGGGAGCTCACATCTGCTTAATACAAACCTTGCTTGGATAGGCAATCATACCTACTGTGTGAGATATCATGTCATCAAGGCCAACATGAGAAAAACAGGGGAAAGAACTTTTTCCCCTTTTTCTATCCTAAATGATCTGCTATGCTCTGGTAGCCAACTTTAACAGCCTCATATCTCTGTACATATAAATCATTGATTATATATGCTCAGTTTCAAAAGGTTGTCTATTGGTACAACAGCTCTGCAAGTGTGAGCTGACCTTGTTTCTTTTTGTTATAGTAGTGTGTTTTAATGTTTCAGTACTATGAATAAATTAAACAATCATATCAATATCATTAATTCATAACTAAAATGCTATATATTGAGTTAGAATATGGCACAATAATAAACCATCCCTTGCCAGTAAAAAATTGAAAAGATATGGACCCTAAAACATAATTGCTTCAGTTCACTATAATCACATGTGAATATTAATTATACCATAAGGCAGAAAGTACTTCACAGGGTTGCAAATTGCCAAACCAAGCTTTCTGTATTGGACTACTAAGCAATAACTTCAATTCAACCAGTTCACATGTATCATCCAAACTGAGTAGACGTAGTTAGTGTGAGGTGTGTCCAAGGTTGTATCATTACATTAAAGGCATTGAAGACTCGCCCCAAACCGTGTGCGGCCATCTGAAAAAGTTAACTTTCCGTTGCTTGCAATTGATGTTTTGTTCGTGTCGCTACAAAATGCAGACAGTAATGAAACGTGATACCTTGTTATCTTTAGCTGGACCTGAGATGTCCATCGCTGTATTGTTTGTACACAGTGCTGTGGGTATATTGACCGCAGCTGTATGTACTGACTATACACAAGTGTCTAATTACCGATGGTAGCAAGCTGTGTGTGTGTATTTTCTGCGATCGATGGTGGTGTTTAACAATTCTGTTACACCTCATTCAAAACTAGGTCAAATTACCGGCATTAGACGTTTCTTTTTGAGCGAGTCTTCACACCCTTTAACCATTCCATCCACCATCTTTTTATTTCTCCATTGTACATATTGATGAGAAGAATGTAATACTTCATCTTATAATGCGAGCGTCCACTACTACACTGTTGTATCTGGAACACCTGGAGGGGTGTCTGAGAAGTGATGAAGCTTGATACACCCCAGCTCCGTCTCCTGTCTGTTCTCTTTGCCATCAAATGAGAAGATTATTCCACATCAGCTGTTTACATTTCACATTTTCCAATTACCTATTTCCTCCCCAGATAAATTCCACTGAAGAACTAGTTTACCAGACAAAAGGATACATTTGTTGCGGTCCTTAAATCAAACAGCCATGTTACTGATGTACAGACTCATAACTCCAATCTCTATAGTCATGAATGTTAAATCACCATAGACTACTACTAACAGGTGTTTATTTCAAATATCATCTAATCAATTTTTGTAAGATGAATGATGAATATAATAAACTTAGAAGGAATAAAAAAGGGGAAAACTGGGTCAACTTTTCTTGGCATTGTTCATGACCAGACACCAAACAGATAACCAGAAAACGAAAATGTTTAGTGGTTCCGATGCCCAAACATATTCATAGTGTGGTAAGCCATACATGTTATATTCATGAACTTGTGCAGACCATACTGAAGAGGGATTATCTACTGACTAATGTGGCAACATATATAAAGGAAGGTACCAGGAATCAGTTATCATGTTGACAAAGTCTATTTAGTGACATAGTATCAAAAAAGATACATGTATGAATATTAATGAGGTCAAATTTTATGATCTCATAAACATATACTTATAATATATTTTCCAAGTACATATATGTATAAAGCTAATTAGACACACTATTTCAGGGAAATCTGATTACGAATGTTATGTTCACTGATTAATATTCATGATATGCATACAAAAAACATCACGGTTGATTGTATGAATGTGGTGTGACAACGTAATATGATAAGGATGAAAACCATTGAACATTTGGTTCTTGTCATGTGTTTAAAAGCCTTTTCTTACAATTTGATGAATATTAATGACATAAAGTTGGAGACTTCATGAAAATGTGCTTACTATGTACCAACATCACCATACCAGTATGAGCCAAATGTTACATGAGCCCCACCCATTTATTAATATTCATGTAGAGCCAAACACAATCTACTCATCACTGGGCCCAAGTATGACACTGATTCATCTTGTGCTTGTTGTGGTAGTTACATCACCATACCAAGTATAAACTAAATAGGACAGCTTTGAAGATATATCGACATTTTAAGAATTTTAATTTAAGCCCCGCCCACTCATTAATATTCATGACATGGGAACCAAAATTAATAGAGCACATCTACACATCATTGGGACATCTACCTACCAAGTATGATGATTCAACTGTGTTTGTTGAGATGTTGTGTTTACAAGCTGATTTTGATGATTTCCCATTAAATCCCACCCACTCATGCATATCAATGAGGAAAAATTGTTGTTGCAAAAAACATGTACTTACTATGTAGTTACATCACGATACCAAGTTATGAACTAAATCGGACATACCACTGAAGAGATATTGTCATTTTGATAACTTTATATTAAGTCCCGCCCACTCATTATTATTCATGATTGGGAACAAATCATTGGGCACATCTACACATCATGGGCATCTACCTACATATTATGACATTGATTCAACTTGTGGTTGTTGAGATATCCTGTTACAAGCTAGCCATCACATACACACACATACATACACACACACACACACCAGCATGATAGAAAAGTTTACTTTTACTGGCCCTTCGGCATCCAAACCAAAAAGGATGAAATATTTAGGCTAGGGATATAACTTTCACTTTCCTGTGATGTTGGTGAGATAAACTAAATACAGACAGTTTGAGAGGTCATATATGCAAACAGAAATAGAAGTTACAGATATAAAATAGCACACAAGCTAAATGTACTGTACATTCTAGACGAAGGCTGAACAAAATGTATCCTTCTTCTTTTTTTTGGCATTACTGTCAATGCAAAGGTTAACACTGGTTATTTGACCAACAACCAACAGTAGGTACTGCAATTAGACCAGCAAACCACCTATCTATGTGTAACCTAATTTATGGCCACAAGTTATGAAACTAACAACTAATCCATCCATCTACTTGGAAAAACTTTTCATTTCAACATGTTCAATCTTACCCACTCACTGCACTATGAACAAACTCAAATAAACTTCACTTCCCCAATCACCGCCACCCCTTCACTACACTTCTCCCTCCCACAACTTAATTGGTCAATTTGGTTCCTTCAATTTTACAACAAACACAGATTTTTAATACAGCAGGTCAAGCTTACAAAATACCGTATATTCCACATATGCAAAATATGTATTATTGCATCACAAAAGAAGCTTGAAAGTTAAAACCTCAGCAAACGTTTACATAACTTTCAAATAACAATCAACACTTACTGCTGGTATCCCAATGAGGTTGCAACCAGTTCTGTTCACTGTATCTATGTCTAGCCTGCTTTTGCATATAAGAATCATGGATTTATGATGTTACTATGTTCAACTTACAAGTACAGTTAATTACAAAACTCTAAAATCTTCTAATTGTGAGGGGAAAAAACTAAGTTTGTACTGTGTGGTGTACAATATCAGGTACTGTTGTTAATACCTTCAGGGAGTTTTGTGGAAAGTGAAATATGTTCTAATTTTAGAAAATGAAACCCAGCCAGCTGCTTTCGATGTCATTAACAATAAACATAAATTTTGCATGCATGTGACAGACCCCTAACTATGTATTCATTCACACTACAATCCATCTCTCTACCCCAGCTTCCAATATGTAATTAAGATACATCTTTCACACCACTGTAGTAAGATTTTCAATCCCACTCACTTCACACTCTAATACACAAAGTAGGACACATCCATAGTGTGTCGGTGGCGACAGCAGCATCCGCCATTTTTCTTAACAAGCTCTTTTCCAATCGTGACGCAAGCTACCGAACATCATCATCATCATCACAGTAGCTCTTTGTATTATATATTATAAAGTTCTTAATTATTTTTTGGGCCAAGGTCATAATTGCTCTCCTCCTTGCAAAAAAAAAGGCACCGGACTGCTGATTAAACCCCTCGGGGCGAAGCTTTTCAGGCTGGTGTTCTCCAGATAAAACATATTAAGTCTGTGTTTCTGGGAGAATTCCATTCCTTGAAGCTGTTGTGTTTGTGCAAAAACAAGGTGACCCCTAGCTTGCACTTTTAGAGAGTGATATTTGTGGGATAAATCCTCTCTGGTTTACAGGCTAGTAGTTGCTGCTGGTTTTATTGCTACCATCTAGCAGAGCTGGGTAAAACTGAGTCATTGTAAACAGTGAATATATCAGGGGTGTTTTAATTCTCATTGGAGTAAATATAAAAATGAAAAGCTTTAATTGCATGTGAAACCTCTGAACTGTTTTTGCAAACTTGTATTACTCCCGTTTCTCTCTGTCAGTCTATACAATGCAAACCAGCCATACCACAGCTTTATATTTAGGAGAGGCAATTGACTGTATTCCTTACACTTTCTGATCTCTCCATTAATGGAAAGTTCCCAAACCAGTCATACAACTGGTAAACAGTTAATTCATTAATATGTCTTGCATGGTTGCAGAGTTTACTTCATAATGTAACAACTTGACAATTAACATCCCATAACAGCATTATGTCCAATATTGCACCCAATAGAAGCTCTGAGAAGGTTATAAACTTTTACTGCAAACACTCCATTCATAAAAGTTTATGCTCTTGATCTGAAAGGACATTTCCAATAGCTAGGTAGTTTCTCAAGAGAACAAAATTTGCACAATTCCTAGCTTTGAAGTTAATAACAGGTAGACAATGAACTCACACACAGGATAACACAAGTTAATATCTCTGCGTAAGAAGTAAAAATCTGATTAATATTTTATGTTTTTCTTTATTTCTAAAAACATGCTTTGCAAAAAGTATCCTATGAACCAATTAGCTTGTCATTTGTCTGTCTCTTTTTTTTTTTTTTTTTTTGTTATGACAAATCATTCCATAGAACAGTGAATCCCATGCTCCATTTAGCTCCCAAGTTTGGTGAGATGTGATAATTGCTTTCACAGCTATGCATATCTGATGTGACAGAACACATGGAAATCTTCATGAATTGCAGTAGGAGTATAAACAATCGTCAAACTTCCTCACGATTTCAAAAAGAAAAGCATTGCGAACACTTTTGCAGGGATTTTTTACAATGACTTTGCTCTCCCTAACTCTATGCAACATACACTGCATAGTAAGGTAACGTGGGATCAACCATAAGAATAACATCTTACAATTGTTAAAATGTATAAAACCTAAAACTATCAAAAGATCAGCTCAAGATATTCTAAAAGCAGGACTTTGGTTGACTAAAATTCAAGAATCAGACTAACAATTTCCTCTTTATGATCAACGGCTGCAGGCTTGTTTTTGGTAGTGATATGAATGGTATGCACTGACACAGACACATGTAACAGTGTATGCATATGTATGGTAGTCTGAATTGACAGAGTAGTGATAATTATAATAATAGTAAAAGTAGTGGTCAATTGTTGTTTTGACATTACTTCAATTAAACATAATTTTTTCAATTAACAGTCTGGTTTGAAACTAACACATTTTGAGGATTATTAAATGTTGAAATTTAACTGAGTATGTGTGTAATCTGTTTCTTGTTCAATGAAGTGAGATATCATATATATAACAATGGATTGTGATCTGTTGTATGAGAATCTAACAACTAAGAGGTATGCTAAATATCCTACCCATCTTCTATCTTGTGAAGGGTGAAATTTTTTGTCAGAACCAAACTAAATTACAACCCAACGAAATATACAGCTTTAAGGTACAGGATTCCTATAACACAACACAGTAGGGTGTAAAATCAAAACAAAATATGGTGTTAGGTGATCTCCTGAGGGGTAGATTATGGGAGGAAGCAGAAATGGACTGGCTATGGATGGGTGGGTGCATGAGGTCTTGTGGGTGGGTGCGTGTCAAACTGAAGAAGATTAACTAATCTAGAAGAAAAATACAATGGTAGAGGAGGGAAAATTGTAGAAGACAAGTAAATATTGACATAATCCAGTTATTACTGCAGACATAGCCAAACTTTAAGCAGCAGTTAACTGACTATCAAAACTGAAAACTGCCAATTTCTACTAGACTCCCTAAAGTTACTGGTATGGGTGGTATATGTATGACTACCTGTCCCTGACCAATATATGCATGTTTTCATCTAACACACTCCACCTACAAACCAAGGAACTACAGACTCTGGTCAAAATTAGAAGTTACCATTTAGAACAGGGGTTCCCTAACTGGGGTGCATGAATCCCCAGGGGGTACGTGAGTCCATCCCAGGGGGTTCGTGAGACGTTTCTGATAGTCCAAATTAGAGTACTTTTTGTTGAAGTAAAATCTGATAAATATATCATATAATTTAGTAATGTACAAAAGTCGTACCTATCGACAAACTTTTTTCGCGTTCCATACGTATATGTTGCCATAGTAGTACCGTACCATGCATGTGATACTTGATCTTTTACGAAGCACTGTTATGAGTATTATAGTATAATAATGACTCAGATCGTGTCTCGAAAAGTTGGGGGTTCGTGGACAACTCTGACATCCACAGGGGGTTTGTGGGGGGATAAAGTTAGGGAAACCCTGATTTATAGGTTACCTACTACCCTTTTTGTTTACTTCATTTAGGTGATGTCTGTCTGTTCACAGTTGAAAGAATATTTTTGGTGGCCGAAAAATTGATTACTTAGCAAAATCGCTAAAAACAAAATTCTGCAACTTTCAGAAAACTCATCCTCATAGCACACTGTATTGCGAAGATTTTTTTTTTTTTTTTCAAATTTGTGGTATTTTGTAAATTGCATCTGGCAACAGCAGAATGAATGATGTCACTTCAGTTGAAAATGTCTTTGTTTTTCAATATAATATTTAAATCAATTTTCCTTAGAAGAATAGAATATTTATACAAAAAGGATGTAGTTTGATGAAATTTTACATACAGAGAACATTGACAGCAAATCAAACAATTCAAATGTATCAGTTTTCATGGTAAATCAACAAAAAGATTATAATAGCCTAAAGTAAATACTTTGAATATTGTTGACATCATAGACCACCTACAGTACTGTACTTTACAGTACTGTGATCCAATATACATAGAATGTTAAGCAAGTCAAAATTAAGTTACCTTCAATCAACCATATATTGTGTTAGGGACAAGATATTGAGATTTCAATTGGCAGTATGGAATATTTACCTCTTCAAAGAAAAGTATTACAATGTTTGTAACCAGAATGAACCTTTAATCGTTGATCAACTTTTCTTCCCCTAAATCACGAACTGATAAGAATACTTTTACTTTTCTATGATTTTCAATATTTAATTGTTTTCCAAGTTCTTGTTGTTTAGTAAATGGTACCAGTCTGCTATAATAATCTAAATAACTAGGTCAAAAGTGAAAGCAAAAGCAGAACATTGTGTAAATGGTTATGATCTAGCTCTCTACATCCAGAATGGTATTAGAGTTCATTGCTACATGAACAGTGTAAACCACATTATTAACAACATATGTACAACTCTCAGAACATGTAGATTCGGAAGGAAGAGGAAGTCACAGAAGAACCAGAATAAGGGTTCAAATTGGTGCAAATGTGAAAGGTTAACGAGTCTATGGACTAGAAGTATTGGTAGACAGGAAAGTGCATATGTAAAAACTCTATGGACTAGAAGTATTGGTAGATAGGAAAGTGCATATGTAGAAGACTCTATGGACTAGAAGTATTGGTAGACAGGAACGTGCATATGTAGAAGACTCTATGGACTAGAAGTATTGGTAGACAGGAAAGTGCATTTATGTAGAGACTCTATGGACTAGAAGTATTGGTAGACAGGAAAGTGCATATGTAGAGACTCTATGGAAGTAGAAGTGGGTATTGGCCCTTAAGTAGGTCATTGGGGAGGCAGTGCTAAGATGTAACTTTTGTAGGTGGGGTAGATTTGAGTGCATATGTAGAATGAAAAATAGGTACTGAGAGGAATGAAGTAAATTTGATATTTCCAGGACAACGTAAAAATTATCTTGAAAAGAAAAGTATTTCACACACTGTTAGCCTAAGACCTCATCTCCAAATATGGTTCCTAACTCAAGATACAGTTAATTGCATGTAAGTAATTCATTTGCTGAGTGAAATAGCAAACTGGCCATGACACATGATAAGCATTGCACATCATATGTTCTAGTTAACTTGAACTTTCTTTAAACTTGTTGAGTATAGAATATAAGAGACCTAACTCTTTTAACCTCCTCCCCCCCCCCCCCTCCCCTCCCCCACTGACTCCAATTATGAAGCAATCATATTCTCTCTTAACTGTGAGAGTTTCTCAATATATTATGCAGTTATTACCTTTTTCTCTTGGGAAGGAAATATGCAAGAATATTTAAGTTTGCACAGTTTCTGTTCCCCTCCTAAAGGGTAGTAACTCATAAATCTTTGCACACAGTAAAACAAAACAGGTGTTGGTTAAAATAAAACTGAAGGCAGAGGTGGGGATCAAGTCTGAATATTCTTGGAAGTAAAATAGCTTTAAAGAGGTTCTCACTTGCATGGTTGCAAACAAATTTAAAGTTTGTAAACGACTGTAAAACGTTCCCATAGGATATAATGTAAAGTAGGTAAAAATCCAATGTATTCCGAGCAATTTCCGTAAGATTTTAATCCACTACGAAAACGTATGTGTAAACACTTTGGATGGTAGAAAGAGAAGGAAGGGCAACGACCGGAGGAGCCGGTCGCTGAGGGTGCACAGTGTTAAAAGATTACCAGGGCATACTAGACATGGTAGAATGAGGTGCTAAGGTTGTGAGGAGACAGGTAAGCGAGGAACGAAGTAAATTTTGTTGTTGTAAGTTTTCTTGTTGACTTTATGGCTGAAGGTTGTATTAGGGAAGTGAGTACACTAATCCATACTGTATGCATTCATTGTTAATCTTTACTGCTTCCAGTTCAATATTTGTCCAAAAAAAATCATGAAGAATAAGATTGTCTGTTTAATTGGGAAGTAGTTTACAAGAGAGAAACATGAGATTGGGAACACAGGGATACATGTATTAGTACTTCTTCAGAAAGAATAGATAGATAGAAGGTTAAGTATAATAGCTGTAGAGGGAAGGCATGTAAGAGAGGGGAACCATAGCATGTCAGATTAATCCAAACAGTCACTATGCAACCATTGTCAGGTAACACTTCCAAGATGTGCTTATTTTATCAAGTTACTTACTTTTAGAGCATAACAAATGTCACATGATAGCAGGAACTCAATAGAATCATCTTCCATTTGATAGGGTATTATCAGTTGCTTAGTCCTGTCACTATATAAGTTGCTACTTGGAAAATTCATCCAGGCTTATCTAACAGATCATCAACGTTCCCCATTGATCCCTATCCTCACCTGTTTCCTCACCCCTTCCCTTTGTCAACCCACATCCTTTTCCGTCTTACCTTCCTCCAGGTTCAAGATTTAAAGCATCAACCACTGCAGTCAAAAACGAGAAGTAACGGAAAGTACTTCTGAAGACTTCTAGCAATGTTTCATATGTTACACTATGGGACTAATACTTATGACCATTAAAGCAGGTATATATCTGGCATTCACTTTGTTAAATTTACAAGGTAATATTCGATACTAAAAGCCAATGACAAATGAATTCATTTTTTTTACTAGTCCAGTTTTCTATGAAATAATGGAGATAAAGTCAAAATGATTTTCCCAAGTACCTTTTTCCATGTAATTAACAGGAAAGTATGGGTGGGTGATTTGGCAACAAAATTGTTAGAATTGAAACTAACTTCCAAGAACTTACTGGTTTGGGTATATATACTTCCCTCCCCTCTTTCATGTCTTCAATCTACATATGCAGTTTCCTATCTACCTAAACTACACCACTGTAAACACTAATAGCAGTGCGCCCTCTATATAGCCCACTTCAGGGTCACCCCCCCCCCACTTTCCCCTTCTTCTGAATCTACCATTGAACCTAATCATTGATTAATCACTATTTTATGTTTATTTGATAGAAAAATCTCAAGAAATGTCATTCACGAGATCAATTTTAATCTAAATGCAATGCTAAATTTTCTGGGATCTGACACCCCAAGATGCATTTCAGAATGCCCTTAAGCTGTACTGATGGTAAAATCTTTCGCACAGCCTTCTTTAATGCCTACAAACAGTGAGCTGGAGGACTGATCCGACCTTGAAACTTCCTTCCCAGTGTTTTAATAATCAATTGGCTTTTTACTTGCTTTGGGAATGTAATTGATGCTCTTAGAATTCAGACTACTGAGCAGAATTATTACAAACCTCTTCAGGTGCGCTGTACTATCAATTTTGATTATGGAACAGCTGATTTGTTTGTGGTACAGTAAATTTGACCTTTTAGAATTTGAACTGAATTTCCCAGTTGCTTGTTGGCACTCACTCAGCACACTAATAATAGAAAGGGACTGAATCTTCTGCTTGATTTAATTGCTGCTAATTTGCTGAAAATCATATAAAATTAACATTATTGCCTGCAGCTGTTTCCAGAGCGATTTTCTTTTTCTTTTCGTTAAAACTCTTCTCGTAGAAATTTCGACAAATGACACACAAAAGTTCTCCGAAGTAATCTTGCTCTTTATTTTTACATAGAATCTTTGTAAGTTCTAACATTAAAAGCTTAAGCTTAACAGGCTGATCCATTAAATGTGACAGGAAAAGATTAAACATGATCCAGTAGAAGTGTCTTCCTAAAGACCAGCTAACATGTTGCAAACAGTGTGCGAACATTGACAACCACTAACATAAGCTTCACAGGAGGAGACTGTAGACTTGACCAATAGCTTGCATATGACCTCTGACCTTCTATAACTGGCACTGATTGGATTACACAGCCTCGCACCATAGTACTGCTCACTTTCTCCTGTACCTACTACCAATTGCATTGACTATTTTCTACCACATTACAGACTATTTACAGCTATCAGGTACAGACAAGAATTCCAAAGCTAAGGTTTGCCAAAGTCTCTAAGCCTTCCCCAAATCCTGTAGGACATGGTGGGAGGCTTTGGTCTGGTTGAATATCTCCTGTGCGGGCTGACAGTGATTAACTTAAATATATAGCACACAGTATCTGACGGTGATCAACTTGAACTTATGGCAGACAATATCTGCATGATCCTTTAACAGATTTGGTCTGTTTATGGTACAAGAAACTGTATTGGTAAATTCACTGAAAAAAATATTCTGTCTGCACAAATGACACCATCATTACACAAACGTTTCTGGAAGGAACAAAATAACATTTTTACCCAAAAGTAGCTTCCAGTGACCTTAGAGTAGCATTCTTTTTGACAAATTTTGAATTCTGCTGGATACTAGAATCATTCAACAATGTGAACTGGATAAGTTTCCACTATTTTAAAAGGAGCTATTTCAATTGGTTTATTGATCAATTTTTGGGTGCCTTTTCAATCATTTTATCACCACATTATAATTCATTAAAGTGACTAATTGAATCTAAAACAAAAATTCAACGTAGAAAATGTTGAACTTTTCCCACTTCAAGTCTACCGTTCATATAAATTGAAGTTTACAGTTAGTTAAGATGATAAACAACCTATCAATCTGGTACCCTTTTTACCCCATAGCATGCTTTAACCACTCTCTTCCATCAACCAGGATGAGGGAAACACCACAATCCCATTAAACATGCTTGGATTTCCTGTTCCACCGCCACAGTGCAAAATACATACATTCACACAATTCACAAACGATTGGTTGAAACAAACCTTATGATTGGTCAAAACAAACTGAATATTCATGACTAAATGGAATCCGTATACACAGTTTATGACTCTCCAAAACACACAATGTATTTTTTTGAAATTCATGGCTGTCTGAAAATGTATGCATATATATTCAAGTTTGAACAGGTATACCTTTTAGCTAGCTATCGTATCATTTATGCAAAGAGCCAGTTGGTACAGGTAATAACTGAAAACAACAGGTAAGATGCTCTTAATAGGAACCAATGGTTTTAGTCCACGACAGTATGTATGCGTGTATGTATATGTGATCTTCCTGCAAGCAGGAACTCGCGAAAGAAGCCATGGAGGCTTATAGACTCGCAAGCTGACCGAAGCCAATCTCTCGGCACACATCCATTTAACGTCCATGTCGGGAAGTTGTTATTGAACAACACCCTTGCCAGACGACACACATTGCTGTCGGCGGGGAATCGAACCGGGGATCTCATGACTGGGAGACGCCGGCGTTAACCACTAGGCTATACACTCCGCCAGTGACTATTTAATGAAAAAAATGGGGTTTATCGATACGAGCAGTACAAAACTTGTTATCTAAAAACCAAAAGTTATAATATAGGTTACAATATATAACCAAATTATCACTAATGGCCAAGTGGGTTAAACAATTATACAAAATTCAATATGGAATCCATCACCATATTTATAAATATATATACAAGAAATTTCACACGAGGAGAATACAATAGCCCACACAGTGTTTCCCAAAATATTTTCTCTAAATAAACCAAACTTTTAAAAGCTTGCCCAGGGGTTGTTTACTTCAACTTCTATTTTCAAATGATGAATTCCTCGTTGTACATAAATATCCAGTTGTTTGTCTAAAAGAACTCAGAAGCCCCTGGTTTGCCTTTGTTGAGACTTGTTTACAACACAGCTCTA
>JAIPMN010001318.1:0-13628 GCA_020650975.1 Apostichopus californicus | reverse complement strand
GTTTAAATGGTTTCCAGAGTTTGACTGCTGGTGACCCAGAATGACATTTGACCTCTACCAAAAGCAATTGAGTTTTACTATTCAATATAACGCATCCGCATGCCACTTATTAACAATTTCCATGCTTCCTAACTTGAGATATACGGTAGTGATTACAAGGTTTTCAGTGTTTGACATCTGGTGACCTCAGATTACCTTTAACCTCCACGTTAAACAATAAACTTCTCTATATGATTCATGCACATGCCAAGTATAACAAGATTTCCACAATTGACCCCTGGTAATGCCAAATGACCTTTGATCTCCACCAAAAATAATAAGGGTCTTGAACTCAACGTGTCAAAACTACGTACTAAATATGAGAGTAATTCAAGCTTTCCTTCATGAGATATCGTGTTTACATGTTTTCACAATTTGACCTCTGGTGACCCCAAATGACATTTGACCTCCCAGAAAACACTGGCAGGGTTCTTCTAATCATACACACACGTTACCATTATCACAAACCCAAAACGCAGGATCAATAACCTTCTCGTCCAGCGAAACTCCTGGTGTGATGAAATCTTTCCTGGTTCTCCTCACATATCGTATCCAGAGTTTCCAATACTCTCACTACTTTTTCGCTTGGAAAAATTGCCTCACTTATTTGAACTTTTGAGCAAAGAATATGGCAAGGAAGTCTCCATACATTGTTAGGTTCAAATATTAGAAATGAGCATTATTTCTCAACAGTAACAGTGATGCGGTGGTTAATCATTAGTGGTATGTACATGAAGAGCAAGACAAACTCAATGTCTAGGGTTCAAACCCCAGTGTAGGCAGTTGCTTTTGCTGTTCTTATATCCCTTTCCTCCCATTATGAACCTTAACTATTAAAAACAAACCCTGTACCTGAAGAGCAAGACACTCCTGTCTAGGGTTCAAACCCCAGTGAAGGCAGTTTCCCTTTTCTATTCTTTTACCTCTTTCCTTCCATTGTGAACCTTTAAATATTAGAAACAAGCATTATTTCTCAACAGATACAGTGGTGCAATGGTTTGCGCTTTGTGCCTAAAGAGCAAACTCCTTGTCTAGGGTTTAAACCCCAGTGAATGCAGTTTTCCTTTTTCTATACTTATACCTCTTTCCTTCCATTATGAACCTTAAATATTAGAAACGAGCATTATTTCTCAACAGTTACATTGGCGCAGTGGTTAGTTTTCAGGACAAACTCCATGTCTAGGGTTTAAACCCCAGTGTAGGCAGTTGCTTTTGCTGTTCTTATATCCCTTTCCTCCCATTATGAACCTTAAATATTAGAAACAAAAACTATACATGAAGAGCAAGACACTCCTGTCTAGGGTTCAAATCCCAGTGAAGGCAGTTTGCTTTTTCTGTTCTTATACTGCTTTCATCCCATTATGAAACTTAAATATTAGAAATTAAATGGACAAGGCAACGTTTCCTGAATCTGCTTAGCTCATTTCGCGGCGCGGTTGAAAACTATTAATATACATCAACCAGTTAAAACAACATTATCGGGCAGTATTTTATCACCCTCCGTTCCATTTCTGAAGAAAAAATTACGATTAAAACATGAAACACTTCTATCGCTTTGCATACAACTTCCGTGGAACAACACAAAACCGGAAAACATTTATGAATAACAAAGGTTTGATTTGACTGCTTAGAAGTCACGTATCACTGGCAAGATGGGAAAGGCTTTTTGTCTATATGATTTCTATTTTTTTCATAAATCATAAATCAGGTTTTTCTGCCCCCCTGCACGCCCCCACACAACACCCATTTCCAAAATAAACTTCAGATTCGTAATCAGCGTGTCGCGAACTACCAGAAAAGATACACATTTATCGCCTTTGCGACAAAAAGTTTTTCACCTAAAAAAACCGTAAGCAGTTTTTCCCAAAACTGACCCATATATTCATAAATGTCAAGATAAACTCAAGATGACAATCAAAGGTTTGATTTGACTGCTTTGAAATCACGTAGCACTAGCAAGATGCGTCGAGCGCCCTTTTCTTTCGCTCAGTTTGCAACTTCAGAGGAACAATAGAAAACCGAAAAACTTTTAGGGACAACAAAGGGATTAAACCTTTGTTCGTCGTAAAAGTTTTTCGTTCGGTCTTACTTTTTCTTGAGATGAAAAAACTTTTTGTCGCAAAGTCGATAAATGTGTATCTTTTCTGGTAGTTCGCAACACGCTGATTACGAATCTGAAGTTTATTTTGGAATTGGGTGTTGTGCGGGGGCGTGGGGGCCAAAAACCTGATTTGCAGTTTTTGCCAAAATTGACCGAAAATCGACCCAAAATCGATTTCGCCCAAATGACGTAACAGGGAGTAATCGATGCTCAGGAGCCCAAATCTGCAACTCCCAGGTCCATATCTGCTTCCGTTCGGGAGATACGTGGTCCCAAAGGACCCGATAGAAATACATGTTCTTTATAAGTGCACAATTTGGAAAACCCCCTCTTTTCAGCCCCCTCTCTTGTCCTCTCTGAAACACCCATCGACATTAAAATTAGACGTGGAGTAGAAGACACCCTTGTTTTTGTTATACAACAATTTCGTGAAATTATCTGACCGGAAAAGGCTTTTTGTCTATATGATTTCTATTTTTTTCATAAATCATAAATCAGGTTTTTCTGTCCCCCTGCACGCCCCCACACAACACCCAATTCCAAAATAAACTTCAGATTCGTAATCAGCGTGTCGCGAACTACCAGAAAAGATACACATTTATCGCCTTTGCGAAAACCTGAAAAGAGGGGTTTCTCCAATTTGTGCACTTATAAAGAACACGTATTTCTAGCGATCAATTTTTGGCAATTTTTATTTGCGCCAAAAATAGGTGTTTTGTCTAAAAAGTTAAAAAAGTACCTCTTTTTGGTACCCAATTCCAAAATAAACTTCAGATTCGTAATCAGCGTGTCGCGAACTACCAGAAAAGATACACATTTATCGCTTTTGCGACAACAAGTTTTTTCACCTCAAGACCGAAAAACTTTTACGACGAACAAAGGCTTAAAATCTTTTGTTGTCCCTAAAAGTTTTTCGGTTTTCTATTGTTCCTCTGAAGTTGAAAACTGAGCGAAAGAAGTGTCGTACGAGTGCGCTCGACGCATCTTACCAGTGATACGTGATTTCAAAGCAGTCAAATCAACCTTTGTTTGTCATCTTGAGTTTTATCTTGACATTTATGATGAATAAATGGGTCAGTTTTGGCAAAAAACTGCAAGGGTACGTACCCATTACGGTATTTTTAGGACAAAAAACTTTTTGTCGCAAAGGCGATTAATATGTATCTTTTCTGGTAGTTCGCGACACGCTGATTACGAATCTAAAGTTTATTTTGGAATTGGGTACCAAAAAGAGGTACTTTTTTTAACTTTTCAAGACAAAACACCTATTTTTGGCGCAAATAGAAATCATATAGACTAAAAGCCTTTCCCGGTCAGATAATTACACGAAATTAGTGTATAACAAAGACAAGAGTGTCTTCTACTCCACGTCTTATTTTAATGTCGATGGGTGTTTCAAAGAGGACAAGAGAGGGGGCTGAAAAGAGGGGTTTCTCCAATTTGTGCACTTATAAAGAACACGTATTTCAAGCGGGTCCTTTGGGACCACGTATCTCCCGAACGGAAGCAGATATGGACCTGGGAATTGCAGATTTGGGCTCCTGAGCATCGATTACTCCCTGTTACGTCATTTGGGCGAAATCGATTTTGGGTCGATTTTCGGTCAATTTTGGCAAAAACTGCAAATCAGGTTTTTGGACCCCCACGCCCCCACACAACACCCAATTCCAAAATAAACTTCAGATTCGTAATCAGCGTGTTGCGAACTACCAGAAAAGATACACATTTATCGACTTTGCGACAAAAAGTTTTTTCAACTCAAGAAAAAGTAAGACCGAACGAAAAACTTTTACGACGAACAAAGGTTTAATCCCTTTATTGTCCCTAAAAGTTTTTCGGTTTTCTATTGTTCCTTAGAAGTTGCAAACTGAGCGAAAGAAAAGGGCAAGATGACAATCAAAGGTTTGATTTGACTGCTTTGAAATCACGTAGCACTGGCAAGATGCGTCGAGCGCCCTCTATCGGCCACTTTTTTGGTCAGTTTTCAACTTCAGAGGAACAATAGACAACCGAAAAACTTTTAGGACGAACAAAGGTTTGAGAATCCTTTGTTCGTCCAAAAGTTTTTCGGTTTTCTATTGTTCCTCTGAAGTTGCAAACAAAGCGAAAGATGAGGCCGATAGAGGGCGCTCGACGCATATTGCCAGTGATACGTGATTTCAAAGCAGTCAAATCAAACCTTTGTTATTCATAAATGTTCTCCGGTTTTACGGTGTTGTTCCTCGGAAGTTGTATGCTAAGCGACAGAAATGTTGAATGTTTTAATCATAATTTATTCTTCAAAAATAGAACGGAGGGTGATAAAATACTGCCCGATACTGTTGTTTTAACTGGTTGTTGTATATTAATAGTTTTCAACCGCTCCGCGACATGAGCTATGCAGATTCAGGAAACGTTGCCTTGACCATTACTTTAGCAACTAGGCAATCAAAAGAATTTAGATCTTTTAAGGACTCAAAAATATGAATTTATATTCCAAAATGTTTCAATACCCAGAGAGAACATTCTTCGTATGTGAAATAAAGACATACAGATGCTCTATGTATGAGCACATGGACATATTCTTTGAGCAAGAAAAGCAGCTCTGCCATCCCTTTAATAATTAATGAGTTACATGACAATGTTTTATTTTCACTCTGAAACATTTTCACAAGTTACTGCCAAACCTAGAGTCATGTAGTATAAATCACTGAAAATAATGCTAATTTTGAGACCATTTGAAATATGAAGTTCAATAAAGGTGTACGTTTTGAGTTAACCTGTTTACAAGTACAGCATTTTGAACATCACCCTCCGTTCCATTTTGAAGAAAAAATTAGCATTATTTCTCAACAGTTGCTGTGACGCAGTGGTTAGTACTCTGGGCTGCGAGAGACAGACAAACACACTGTCATAGCCCATCAGCTGAAACTTAAAAAGAGGCTGTAAAATCAGTTTCGTTCCAGCAACACTGGGACTAGATTTTTAAGGCATTTTTGGGTAGTTCAATGCAACACAGACATTATATCAAAAGTTCTCCAAAAAATTCCTGCAGTATTTTCGTAACGCAGCCTCGAAATTGGGTATGTTATATAGACATTACGTGCTACGATGCTATGTACTAGGAACACCCTAACGTTATATTTGGTACAGTCGTGCATACAAACCACTTTTTTCTTATGTAATTACCACTGAATTATGTTTTTGTATAATAGTTGGGTCAGGGTTATAAGAATTGTGGGAGGGGATTCTGGGCTAAGAGTCAGGGAGGGGTGTTGTCAGGCGTTACAAGTTGTACCCCCCCCCCCTCCATTTTCGCCAAAATGGTAAAAGTGCACACTCTCAACTTAGAAATATGAAATACAAATTTGACACATTATAACTTAATAAGGGTTTAATTATAAAAATGTACCACTTTTAATTAACTCAGATATAATGGTTTGTAAAATAAATCAAATATTTTTATTTTTTTTTTGTGTTTCCAATGCATTTCGTCTGTGCATGTATGAGTAAACATACACATATAATGAAAGTTCCTCTCCATAATTGTTACTCCCCATCCCAACTGTACATGTGACCCGCTCACCGTCTACTTGACATGTTGCTAAATCCCTGGCTACAGTGAGATGTACCAATGCCCCACTACTGCAGTGAGCTAATTCTTTTGTATAAATCAATATATAAGTTGGCACACTAAGACGTCATGGCATATCGTAGTTGTGAAATAAAGTTATAGCCTGTATATATCCGTTACCTTAGTACTCCTTCTACAGTCTTCTGCAAAATTAGGTACTTCTTCCCTGTAACGGAAACGACATGTGAATAATTCGTATTCCAGCAGAAAGAGTTTCCAAGGGAGTTAACGCATAAAAGAAAAGATGGACGAAGTTCCAAGTGGTATTTTGAATAATAATATTTCTATATTCTACAAATAATATGAATAATAAAGGTGAATGGTACAAATTAGTGAATAACAAAGACAGTTAACTAAAGGCGCCAGATAGAAAGAAATAACTTATCTATTAAGACTGGGTCTGAAGTCAATGAACTCAATGGTGTAGTAGAGCTGGGCCTTTGCGATGATTCGAGATAACGAGTGCTTCATCAAAAGGCGTGGTACGGAATTACTAAATGATTAAAGTTCATCCAAGGACAGTTGTACTAGTTATAACGGGATCCACTTTAATTTACTGGATGGAAGTCAGATATGGTATGGAAAAGGGAAAGTCCATTCCGTAGTAGAAGTGAAGATAATTAGATGAAATGAAAGTCACTAAAGACTTGAATATCCTTCAGTCAAAACTTGAACAGATGCACAGAACTTAGTAACAATAGGAATAAAACAGGTAACGCAATGTTACGGCAAAACAATAAAGAACCGAATTATTGGAACGGGGTGAAAGGCGATGGTTCCCCAACAACTGTATATAAACCTCTGACTGGTATCAGGATGCAGTACTTGCGTGGAGGGGTACGAGGGCGATGTCATCATCAGTAAATGTAGCTGTGAATATGCAAGAGGTAAAGCATGCCCATAACACTCCCCCCTCCCCCTCCCCCCCCCCTCTCAGAAAAAATGAGTGCGATTTGAAGAAAATGTGGATATTTATCATTAGGTGTCTGGTAGGTAGGGTACTCTATGTAGAATTACTCCTTATAGCTAAAATGAATATATGAATAAGATCATGAAAAGTTAACTCTCTTCACAAACTTTCAAACTTGAATAAAATTTCAGACCAAGATATCAAGATTTAGTACCGTCACAGTTCATCCTCCAAATCAGCTTCCCTTGCATCAACAATCTCAACATCTTCTTGGAAGTTGCTGCAATTTCTACATTTACATAGGCCTGTACACGGCAGCTGTGCATTCATACAGGAACATCTTCCTTTAAGACATTTGCCGAGTCTACAGCTACATATGACACACTGAAGCAAAACATCTGGGGCAGGTGGCTTTGTCATCCAAGTGATTATAAGGTCATCATTTTCAAGTTTCCATCCATGTACCTCTGGTGAGGGTGCATCAATCCTTTGCTGTAATGACCTACTGGGAATAGCAGCCTGGTAGGTGCAGCACTTCACATGCTGGATCAGAGCATCTTTTGTTGGCGGTAAACTCTGCTCTGAGGATGGAGATGAACAGAACACCTTGTACGTTGTACCATGAAATTGGAGATTTTTGAGTCTCACATTTTATCATGGGTACCGATATAATTACAATTCAGCTAGAAATATGTTGCAAATTACTTTAAGAATTTCAATGGAAAGATTAACCTGATGTTGCATCTCAAAGCGTTTAGAGCATTTTTTTAAGTTTTCTTGGGGGTGGACCCCCATATTCCAAATGTCCTAGATCCACACCTGAACACTCAATGAACCACACATTGAAGACAGTACTTTACCTTTCAGGATCTGTATCAGTCTTCCTTGTCAAGAATCGTATGTAGTTCCTTGTAGTTCAATGGCAACACAGTCTTTCCCTCTAATATGCATCAAAATGGGCTCATCTTTTTTCCGCACGGCTGCTTGTCGAAGCAATCCTTTAATAAAATGAAATAAAAAATGACATTGTTTTGCATTTTCTGTTGATAAAAATGTAAGTTTGAACAAGTAAGAACTGAGACAATTTCATTTATATACCACGTGTTTTGCTCATCTTCTATGGACGAACAAAGACACATTCAAATTTTGCAAACCAGTGTCATACAAAGAAGAAATAAAACAGGCTTTTTCTGGCAGTATATTATATCTTAATAATATTATGGTTTAAATGATACAATGGTAGATTATATCTGTTACAAATGATAAAGGAGTCAGATACTTGTTCATTTTGGTAAAGCTAGACAGGCTGACCATAAGACCTTACAAACCTAACCTTATTCCACTTTTGTTACACTTAGTTTTCTAACTACTATAATATCTAATACTAATGTTATCTATCTGATCTCTTGTAGAGTTTGCGGCATTCAGTATGTTGGCGAAAGCAAAACCACCCTCAAGAAGCGATTCTATGGTCACAGATCCACAGTCAACAACATGAAGACTGAGACCCCAGTTGGAGAACACTTTAACCTTCCCAACCATTCCATTAACAACATGTCCCCACAGGGGATTGAATCCTTAGGTAGCCGTCCTGACCTAGTACAAATCAGCAGAGAGAGGCTGTGGATGCAACGCCTTCGCACCATTCAACCTCATGGGCTCAACATTCAGGAAGGACATGACTAACTTTTCTTCTGTCCCCCCCCCCCCTTCTTCTCTCCTTGTTCTCCCCATCACTCCTCTTCTCATAGCTCTCTTCCACCCTTTTTTTCTACACACCTTTCTGTCTTTGTCCTTCTCCAGTTTATTCCCTACCCCCTTCCCTTAATCCTCTCTTTGTCCCTCCACTGTTTATCTCCCACCTCTCCTCTTCCCCTGTTGGTTTCTTTCTTTCTTCTCTCCATCCCTTGTCTACTAATCCCTTACATCTATCTCTTTGTGTTCACCATGCTCATTAACCTCATGTCTGTATTCTGTGTGTGTTTTTGTCCCTTCTGTTACTGTTACTTGTCATTCAGCCTTTGAAGAAGATCCTGCTAGGACCAGGCCAACTTACTTTTACACATTCTCTTACACAGGCTCTCTAGTGGATAAGCAGTTTGCTAACAGTTTTATTTTATTTTGATACTATAATATCTCTAACATTCAAATAATGGGCAACAGTAAGAAAACTATGAAGCCTATATTTAACACCTAGGCTAGTGCCTCAGAAGGAGAATTTGAAACAAAGTATCCATTAGTGTTCAAACGATTATGCTTTAACAGAAAATACCGATTACCGATTTTTTTTTTTAAAAATCGGACCGATTCCGATTATTTGAAAAAGAGAAAATATCCCGTTTATACGAAATCGGCAATAAAGTATGTGATAGAAACAATTCTTGTTGTGATTTTCCTCTGTTACCTTTTGGTTTCATTGTAATAGAAGGCTCTTTGGTATCCTTTTGTAAGTACCAAATTACCTCTGGAGTTTTTTTGCGGAAAGAAAAAAACAAGGATTTTTTTTACAAATTTCCAAAATACGAAAATATGACATCCTACCTATTAAGCACTGTGCTAAGCGAATGGCCTAACCACCTCGACGTGTATGTCACCTGTTAATGGCTTGAAATGGGCTAAGAATAGTTACTCAAAATATCCATCTCAAAAAGTATCTCAGACAAACCATCCATCTTCATACTTTACCAAAGTGTAAATTCTAATAACATATTTCCTACATTCCGACATTATTTTGTACTTACTTTCAGTATTATACCGTTGATGAACAAATAGAAGTGTTACGAACTTGAAGTTAAACATCCTTATTCGTTACCTATTTAACTTCATTCAAATTCAATTAGAAAATGTAAGCTTAGGCCAATTAAACTGAAAAGCAAATTGTACCATCGTAACTTGTTTAAAATTACTGTAGAATTTTACCAGATTGATGTAAAGAAATAATAACAACTAGAAACTACTCAAATATTGTTTTGTCACATGAAAACTTTGCTTTTACTTGATCATAATTCATTTGAGCAAAATTTTAGACGGTATTCCGAGACCTGTTTACAATGTAACAACCTAGTGTTAGGCTTAATGTGACGGCTATGGATTAGAGGCATATCAGAATTTCTGCCGAAATTAAATTATTTTTGAGGGTATTGCGGCAAACATCGAAAGGTTAAAAAAAAATGGAAAGAAGAGGGTCGACGTGAAAAGGGAGGTGATGGGCAGGGAAGTATGGCCCTTTGCAAATTGTGAGAAAAAGAAACATCGAATTACAAATTAGTGCATCAAATACTGCACTACTGAGCATTTGATGCCTAAACACAACCTATACTCAGCTAGTCAACATATATCCAGCACCAGGGTAGGAATTAAGATTTGGCTTGGGGGGGGGGCGGCTATTTTGGAAATGAAAAGTTAAACACCCCCCCCTTTAATGTATTTACGAAGGCTTTTTTAAGGTTAAGGGGGGCTCTTTTCAATATGCTGTTTACCAAAATGGTTGTAAGCATTCAACAGGATACAGTAAGCACAGTTACCCTCTTCCTAGTGCTGCGACCGTATAGCAAATTCATTAAAAGTTTAATCGCAACATTTGCCATAGCTTAGCAAATAACGTCAAGCCACCGAATTTATGACGAAAAACCAGTAACCCATCAACTGAAATAGAAAACACAGGTTTACTTCCGCTGAAGGTGCCCTTTCCTTAAATCATGTATTTTTCGTTAAAAAAAACATTCCCTCTTTTAGACATACCTTCCAAACAAATGCCGATTTATAGCAAATTGAAAGTTGTAAACAAAGCTAAGCATTTTTTTTTTGGCAAACCGAAGGTTAGGCTACATTTCCCATTGACTTAGTGTGGTTGTTAGGCTAACATGTGGTTGTTAGGCTAACATGTGGTCGAAGGTTGCAGTATTTCATGGATATTTTAGTTCTAGCTAACTGCGTCGATCACAATTTCAGCGAATAAAGAGATGCTTAGGCTAGATTTTCCCGTTCACTACGTGTGGTGTTCGGCTACCATGCGCGCGACTATAGCAGCAAGGAAAGTATGTAAACAAAGCTACTGTACGCAAAGTATTTTTGTTGTTTTTTTGCAAACCGATGGTTAGGCTACATTTCCCTTTGACTAAGTGTGGTTGTTAGGTTAACATAATGTCGAAGAGTTTTTTCATGGATATTTTTATTTTTTATTTGCGACACAACTTGAGCGAATAAACAGATGGCTAGGTTAGATTTCCATGTTAACTTAGTGTGAAGTTAGGCTACCACGTGGTCGGAGATTTGTGGGGATTTTAAGTTATTGTCGCTGGTACTGAAATTGCTTCAGCCTAATTTGATGAAATTAAATTGTTTCTCATTGTGTTCACCGTGCTCATTAACCTGTCTGTATTCTGTGTGTGTTTTTGTCCCTTCTGTTACTGTTAAATGTCATTTAGCCTCTGAAGAATATCCTGCTAGGATCAAAACGTCAGGCCAAATTACTTTTACATAATGAAATTACATTGTGAAAGACGTATAGAGGGTGTCTTTACTTTAATGTTTCGTAGTAAAAAAACAAACCTAATACATCAGTTGATATTTGTACCTTCCATATGTTTTGATATTTTCACCTTCCATATGTTTTTGAATAATCGGTATGACATAGGCCTAACTGGTTTTCCACGCAATTTTTACCGATTCCGATTATGTTCCGATTATTCAATAATCGGACCGATTGCGATTCAGTTAATCGTTTGAACACTAGTTTCCATGCCTACCACAAAATAATAAAACAAATCAGATGACCATGCCACTAATTAAATTATGTTCAGGTCCAACACTGTGCCCTTTGACAGGACAAACTAAAACGAATGACAATTGACTTTGTACAGGGTTAATTATCTTTCGTGAATGACAGCGAATGACAACGAACGACGGGGTGAGAAGAGATAGAATGATTAACGGAGTGGAGTAAATGCGGTTATTGGTTTTCTGCGCAAAAATTGATTTGAGGAAAATCACATGTTACGTGGTTGCAGGGTTTTGGTGTAATTTACGGAAAGAAACAACAGGGAAAGTTTTTGTGTGAGAAATGCGCTTGAGTGCTGTGCTTTTGACATTTACCTCTGTAGAATTATATAGAAAGATAACTGAAGTAATTGTTAGGTGCTGGCTAATTGGTATGTTTGAAACTGATATATCCACGATTAATCTATAAGTTTTCAAATTTTAACCCAGATTTTCCAGGGGGGGGGCGCCCCCTGCCCCGCCTTCCCTACGCCACTGTTACAGAGTAGCTCCATAACTGGCGCAAATTTTCTCCTTTTCCAGTCCCTTTTGCACCCCCCCCCCCCTAAAAAATAAAATCATTTTTTAGAAATGTCCAATATAAGGACTCTTCCTGAAATTTTTAGCCGTTTCAAGATTATATTATTGTTAGTTTCTAACAATTAATATCGGAAAAATGACGTTTTCGCTTACAATAAGGTGCGTTTGTATCTTGTCCATACTTTACTAGATCTGTACTGCGTGGCTCTTAACTGTGATATCCGGTTGAAGCAAATGTTTGTGCTGTCATTCTTTTAGTCAACGCAATTCTTTAGTGTGTACAAGATATTGTCATTTGTTATGTGTAACGCAATTGTCATTCGTTTTAGTAACACCCCCTTTGACTTCGATTCTATCCCTCAAGAGCTCCTGATGTTGCATTATGGAAGTAGCTGCAGAATACCCCGCTGGATCCGAGATTGTGGTTTTGACAGAGACGAACAACGTCCTACGCAGTCTTATATTGTGCTTGAGTAGATGGCGCTATTATAGTATTGTAAAGATTATTGGACTTTGATATTTTTTCCCTTTTTTCGAATGTACAATGCATATACAGTACTTGTAAAACGGGCGATATCCAACGGGGTACGTGGTCCGTTTTTGTTGCTGTTGCCGACAAACCAACAGGCTACGCAGTCATTCTGTAAAGGAAAGTAAAGCCTAAAGATGTGGGGTGACATCCAACGGGAACATGGGGATCTGGGGCGACATCCAACGGGCTACTGGGTCGAGCTTTGTTTTTAAATAAACCCAAGTTGTGGAATGGGGGTTGAAGAATTTAGTGGCCACGAGCCAACGGGCTACGAAGTCATTCTTTATAGTAAAGTATACACAAAAATGCTTTTTAGTAAAGTAAACAGGCTTTGGATACCCTAACCCTAAATTTTGAAGAATTTAGTGGCTACGAGCCAACGGGCTACGAAGTCATTCTTTATAGTAAAGTACACACGTTTCCGTTAATAAGTTAGCGCCATTTATCACTTATCCACCTTTACCTCGTAGCCCGTAGCACCTATTTTGGTTAAGTTTCAATAACGCGGGGTATTCGACAGCTAACTATGCCACAGAAGTGTGAAGCGTATTCTAGTTTGATATGGTTATTATGACGTCACCCATGGCTCGCGCTTTGGGGGCTATGAATCACGCGTGCGTATTCATATGTTTTGTTTCAAATGATTTTGGAAGGGTTTAAGTGTCTCCTAAAGACATATCTGGGAGTTTAAGTTTATCTCCCGAAGTCTACGGACGTAGAACAGTAGGCTCCGTAATTTATATTTACGTCTGTAGACTTCGGGCTCTGTGCATTTTAATTATCCCATTTTATAATTATCCAAAGTTATAGTTTTAAACAGAACCAATAAAAGAGATATATATATATTATCAAATATCCGCTTTTGAAGATTGTTTCCTATTTCACGCTCGGTTCGCGTTATCAGTGTAAGGCCCGGCTTACCGTTCCCGAACTATCAAAATAAGCCTTACAGAAGTACAAGTAGAATGCTTAGGCTTACCTCCATCGAAAGTCTCTGCCTGCTGCAGCTTGTCCTGCACCGTTTGCAAAGACGAGTAATGTATGAGTTTCTTTTCCTGAATAATACATTGTAGAGGCAATACACAACACACAGCTTCTGCTTGGTTGCCTCGATCTTTTCCGTCACTTCTTCGTT
>JAIPMN010001316.1:3656-15560 GCA_020650975.1 Apostichopus californicus | reverse complement strand
AATTACTATATATATTTTAAGGCAACACAGAAAATGATGTGTCCAACGAATTGATTCTAATTTTTCTTAAATGGATTCCTTAAACCTTTGAAGTGTAAGCCTGTCAGCCTAATATTGCAATTTTGGAGTGTTAACAGAGAATGGTTTTAAGGTACCAAGTAATTTCTTACCTTTAAAAAGGGAGGGTTGGTCATGAAACAGGGCATAGATTTCTTCTGAGACACTCAAAACCATCTTCGAAATTGTTTGCAGGACAACTGATATTTGTACAGTAAAACGGTAAAGCTCTCCGTCATGTGTAATTTCTACAACCTAGCTATTTGGACAAACTCAAAATTTTAGGTCATAAGAAATAGGCTGTGAAAACTTTGGAAATTATTTTGGTTACAGTATTAACTTGTCTTATTGCAAATACATCAAAGACTTTGGCAAAACCTATTTGACTGTTGTTGGAAATAGGAGATCTATCTGGGGATATAAAAGAAAACATACAGGACATTTTGCCTTGTGTAAATTTTACCTTGGGTTTCTGGAAGGACAAACAGAATTTGTGCAATATTATTAAACAAGTACAGACTACTCGCAGATTAAACAATTTACTCGATTCTTAGTTCTTTTTCTTGTTTTAGGGGATGGGGTTGGATCAGTGGCGGAGCGTCCATACAGTCAGGGGGGCGGATGCCCCCCCTGACGGACTCAAATGGACTGCTGGCGCCCTTTTCAGCTATTACCACTTTTTACTTATTCGCGATTATTGACTTTTTTATTGCGCTCTCATCTACCTATTGACATTTGTCACATTTTGTTAGCGATGACATCTATTTATTCTTCGTTTATCTGCAAATTAGCAAGGCCCGGAAAGGGTCATTTCCGGCGATCTAGGGAGTATCTTCACTTCAAAAAATTTCTGTTCGCTCCGCGCCAACCTGTGGTGGCGATCCGCTTAAATAAAAACGAAAGCGCCCATACAGACCATTCTTGCCCCCTCTGACCAATACCCCTAGCTCCACCACTGGGTTGGATGACTATGATCCTTTGATGGTGGAGGGAGATGATAGCAGAGTGTATGTGATAAGTGATATACAGTATGGGGAAGGAGATATGTTTGAAGCCTGCTGTACAAATTACTGGCAGTACTGGTATGATGGTCATGTATCGCACATAGTGCATGCTATTTGAAATCACTGCTGCAACATAATTCTTATAATTTATGGGGTGGGGGAGAGATTGAGAGAACTGATAGGAATCACATTTCCATGGTACTGCCACAGGGCGTTTGAAGCACCAGAGTGGGCTTGCATGAGCCTGAATTTCCAAACTCATTTGTTTTAAAGCTGCAATTTGTATTGAATGTGTTTGCGATCGGGTACTGAATCATTGGACGGTTGATCTCTAATATCAGTCGATAAGATATCGATGTGTATGGGCTCGGCCAGTGTAAGTTAATCATGAGATTTTTAGTCTGTGAAGTTAAACATTAGAAATAGAACTTTATGGGTGTCATGTTGTCCAGGAAAACCAGACTCTTACCTCAGAATCAGCTTTAACTTGGATGAAAAAGAACCAAAGGATGTTTGCTTGGTGCAATCTTTCATGACAACATTTGCAATTTGGACTGGTGAACAGGGTTCACTTTGCAGAACTTGATTGTGTGTGTTCCTATGTGATACGGATTTCGCAGGCAATTTGAACTAGATCGAAAAATGTCTGTTATGTTTTGTTGATACCTAACGAAATCCTTTGGATGGGGGAGGGGTGAGAGGGGTGGAGGAAGGAGGCAAAGTTCTGGTCTCGTAAGAAAATCCTGAATTAGAATCTCTTTTTTGCCTTTTATTTTAACATTTTGAGCAGCTGCTCTGACACATGCATCTAGCACTGAGGAAGTTAAATGCAATACTGGGTTTCAGAGATTATGAAAAGAACAACATTCTCCAATATAATGTTCAGTGCTGCATGCATACGTACAGTACATTTCGGTCTGAAAAGATGTCCTTACTTTAAGTTAAGTAATAAACTTTCTTTCTTTCCAATTTGATAAAAATAAAAATGTAAAGAAATTAAACTAGCAAATGTACGGTAGTCTTTGTTTTCCTGCATGATATTAGATCATTAGAGAAACACCTCTGTTCTCCAGTAAGATTAGCTTATCTCCTATCAAACTCACTACAACGATAGTTGATATCTTGAAGTTACTGATGGTACATCACTAACTTAAGTAATACTATACATCCAAGCGTAATCACTGGAAATTAAATGTACTAAAAAGTTACAGGTATGAACAAAACATAGGTTGGAGAATTAATAAGCATTTAATTCTAAAAGTTAAATTAGGTGAACTAGTATTAGTAATGGTAATCTAATACTATAGTAATACTACATTATGAGGAAGTAAATGCTATGTGTAAATTTGCTGCAAAACTTATCAACTGCTTGTTTCACCTTGTCATTACTCTCCCAACTAAATTTTGTACAAAATTTATCATAATATTTGTTGACTAGGCTAGAGGCATTACATGTTATTGGTTTTCATTGCCATGCAGCCCTGTTACACAACCTATGCACTTCAATGTAAGCCATTAGTGTATATATGGCGTAGCGAAGCATTCACTTCCGTTCAAACTGGAAAAGCAAAATATATCAATTAATATCATACGTTTCTCTTCCCACTCAAACCAACTTTCGCCACGTCCTCCGTGTCCTAGATAAATAGTTTACCTTCCAAATTACTTTTCTTTCCAAATATTCAACAAACAGAACAAAATGAGTGAATCGTTACCTGTTTTCATCCCTCGTCTCCGGACGGGCATTACGACATAAGTAAAACTGTGGTAACGTTGTCAGCATAGTACTATTAATATTGCTGCAGTAATACCATAGTACGCAATACGACACAAGTGTGAGTGTGCGTGTATCGCAGTGCTGTCTATATGGCAGTAACACACATACGACTGTAGTATAACCGCAATCATGGCGACGTTGATTTTAGAAACGACCACCAACGGCGGAGAACGGTAGCCCATGGCATGAAGATGGTGGAAAATTTGAGAGAAAATATCACATTCTTCCCAAAACCACAATCTTGACCCAAGACAAGGTAACAGTAGGGCGCGAGACGATCTCAAATTCCTCCCATAAAGTCATGTTCTAACACACCCTTAGGGAAATGAAGGTTCCGCTTTCGGTGGGGTTACCAAATATTTTGGAAAGGAATTCCAAACAGAGACCTTGTTACTAACAACAGAGAATTGGTTGAACTATAAAGAACCTGTTAAAAAAGATAAAAGTTTTCAGGGTAACTCTCTTTGTTTGCTGGCGTAAATAAACTTATCTTTGAATAGCTGAGTTAACATCAACAGTGCAAACTGGTAAAGCGTGAATATTGGTGAATCGCGAGGCAATCTTTTCTTTGATTGAAAAGGGTTTCCATGGACTTTGCACCCCATAGAATTCTTTGAAGTATTTATGTTACCTAGGTAACCAGATAACTATTTCTAGTTTGTTTGTGGATATTCTGGGAATGAACTGTATGCACTATATACAGTATACTGGGCTAGACTTTGTATTTGTAAACACAAACTCTCAAAACGTGAACGAACTTTAACTTCCGGTGGTTCCATCTGCGACAGATGTTGTTTCTGCCGCCGTTCTGGTTTAGGTTTGGTCTGTCTTTATTTTAAATATTTGTTAACAGCAAATAAGACAATAAATATGTCTCTGAGTTTAAAATATCTTTCAAATATTGGTCTTCATATCACGGTATTCATGCATTCGTTATGGCTTTTTTTTTTATAGGTTTTACCACTATTTTTTCCCAGGTCTTATAACTTAATTGTGTCTGAAGCCAGTTAACCTGTCATAATGCGTTATGTAGCTTTGAGTTAGCCTAAATAACTGAACTTTAACGTTACTATAGGCATAACTAAAGATCATAAATTTTTAAAAATCAAATTTTCAATACACTTGAATTATTACATACATCAAATCCGCATTTACCTTATAGTTAGAATAAATCGCAGCGAGACATTTAGTGACTGCATCCGGCGGAAGATCCATTCCCCACAAAAATTACTCATAATGTTCCAGAAATAAATGTCATAAAGAACCTAGTGACCCTATTGTTTCTTTTTATCATTATTTTTTTACTTTCACAATCAGTGAAAAGAACTGATGGAGTGCCTACTCGATTCTACTTGCAGTTTAAATGCATACGGATCACTACATGTATAGACATATCGTGCCTGGTACAATGGAAAGAAACTTAACCGTTGTTACTATACAGTATATGCTTCTAAAGAGGGAATCCCGCCTACATAGACATACGGCATTGCATCTCATTAAATCGTCACTTGTTCTACGGCAGTCGTAGACGTACTATGTTAATGAAGTTGATGATGTCAATTGTCGTACACGCATATTATATATTAAGGATCGCCGTATGACGTCAATTTTGCCGACGATTTACTTCCTGAAACGCGAGTTAGCGAATGATGTCATAGCGGCGAATCCTGCTACTGGTTTATTTTGGAACTAGGTTTCTGCCTTGCTTCTAAGAATAACGAGCTTAATTTTTTACAATTGGCGGAAGGAAGTTAACGAATAATATAGTCTTGTAGTTGCTCTACTTCCTTTTTCTTAAAAAACGACTTATTTATTCATTTTTGACTATTTTTACTGGCAGGAAAATTCTTTAATGATATAAGAAATACATGGAATGGAGATATTCTCTGATGTATTGCAGATATCTGAGAAAAAGATTCGGTGTAAACAACCATTAGAAATTAAATGAGTACTGGAAAAAAAATTGTCCAGGTTTTGCTCCCTTTTATAGACGAAAACGAGAAAAGCCAATCTTTTTCAATAAAAGGTTCCAGATTCGCCGTCTGTATAATGGATAGTTGATTTTCTTTAAAATAAACGATTTTTTAAATTTAAAGAAGGTCTGTAATACGTTTGGGTTAGACTACTCTATTTCACCTTTGGTTGGCGAATTTTCTTATGTTGTTGCTTTTTAGGGCTTTCATTTTATTTTTTGGTGTTGGTCTGTTGTTGCCGTTAGGTTTGTATGTATAAACACTGCTGGCTAGACTACACTATATTTTAGGTCGCTATAACACATGGGATCCATTCTTATAATCACAGCTATAGGCTAACAGGATTGTGAAATACACAAAATGCTTTTCCTTTGATTCAGCGCTCCGGAAGATTCTAGAATCAGCTGTGCGGAAAACAACTAACCAAGGAAATATTCTAGTCATGACAACCCGACATGTTCCGCCTGGTAGCTGTTTGTTGCGAGCACTTCCTTTATAACACCCGTTACCATCTTCATGACTCTGGCATATTATATGTATACAAACAAACACACACACGCGTACAGTATACAACCTACACTGTATTATCGTCTCTACACAGAAGCCGCTTGTGCAGGCTTTCCACAGAAGGAATGTTACAATGTGTGACGTCACACTGACAGAGCGCTCGGGGTTCCCCTTTTGACCTTCGGTTCCCGTGTATTATCAATCAGTTACCGTGGTGACAGGTCCCTAGGTAACAAGGCTCGCAAACCAAAACATAACAGTTGAGGGTATATAGCGTGACCTGAGTTTGTTACGGAAGAAGCTGCTTTGTGTTTACTGGGAAAATCGGAACCGGTTGCGATGATGAGTGGTTTAGATCTGTTAATAATGCTTGTGGAAATTTTGCGGTGATTGGAATGGAGAGAAAGCAACAAATGTACTGTCATACAAGTTAAGAAAATGGTGTTTTTTACGTCATGCAAACAGAGTAACAACCCACACTGATTGAGATCAACAAACTATACGAGAGAAACTTATATCTAGGGTCCATTAATATGAGGCATGTTGGCAACCGAGCTTTCCATAAGTTGATTTTGTAAATGTTTTACCGCACATGGTGCAATTATTGTAGAAAGTCAAATAGAGCAGAATGTTACTTAAAAAAAGTCAGATTCTTGTTTGGGACGCATTTCACTGTAACTACTTTTATCATTTAAAAGCACATCGGTTCAATACATTTCTTCTTAAAATTGAAAACAAGTGGGCGGGTGTATATAAGGGAAATTGAAGATACCCGGGCCCGCGGTCAAGTATATGAGTGGATTAAATTGAATCCGTGTTTAAATTTAGAAGGGACTATAGGTCGTGTATGCCGATGTTGTTGACCCACCGAAGATAACCTATGGGCTTGTCTAAATACGATACATGCAAACAGATTTAAGCTCGAATTAGTTGAGTCAATATTTACAGCTCCACTATTGAGCGACCTTTAATACCAAATGTGACGTCAAAGAGTCCACTTGAAGTGCCTGTTTACTCTTCCAAACCTCGATTTTGTAAGTACTCTTGGCCGGAACCTAATTTTGTAAAACGGTGTCCGGTCAGTCCTTGCAACAACGAAAAAACATGCATGCACAATGTCGATTTCTGTCATATATAACTAATTGTTGCAGCACTGTATCATAGCTGAGTCGTTAGTAACATATCTATTTATTATATTCAAGATAATCAGAAAAATCGGAGCTCAATTCTGCATAACAGAACACGTAAGAAAGAGACATTTGACGTTTGTTCCTAAACTAGCCGGAGCTGTTATTTTAATCCAGAGTGGCTTGCAGAAATGATCATATAAACAAACCCTATACTCGCATGCATGCTACTTTTTCAATAATAACATCTCATATTCTAAATATACCGATTCGCGCATTCAAAACAGGTATACCTTCATCCACAACCCTGGCCTAATTTTGTTTTTATCTTACCACGGTACTGAGACTGACTACACATGCATCAATCGATGGCCTTACGTAAATAACTCTCTTTGCTACATGTCTCAAGATTTAAAATTATTCGATTCGCAGTTTACGTTGTATACATGCACCAGGTGCAGCCATCCCTCTCTGATAATTTAAAAAAAAAATATGCCATGTATTTAAGGACACTCATTGTAAACACTTTCTACACATGGGGGACTTTCTTTCCGACCTGACTGCATTAGTATTTTATTTATAAAATAAACCATTTTAGTATTTATGAGCCATCCAATCTGATAATTTACAAAGTAAGCCAATTACTTGTAAGCAGCTGTTGTACTGCTTTCAACCTGATACGGAGACCAGCTTCAGTCTTTGTAACACGCACGCGCATATTTGATTGGGCGTGTCTTCTTTTTAAATTAGTCGGAAGTTCAGTATTGTCTGCCCAAATTCGGAGTGACCCGGACGTGCAATATGAGCCAGTGTGTGATCCAAGATTTTCTACTACAATATTGCAGAGATCAATTTACACGTATAAGACTAATTTTACACTTATATACAACAACAAATATTTTATATTCTTTTTATATATCTTTTAGCCGTAAAAAATACGTAATTTTGCCAAATATTGTGACTACAGAGATCAATTATTTCTTGTTTAAAGTTTTAAACCCCTACAAAAAGTCGATCATACCAATCTGTTTGGATTGTGTAGCTATTGACAACAGACGGATTGACGTCAATCGAACGTCACAATGCTGTGATACGCAACGTCACACGAGACCGTATATGGCATGTTACACTTCGTCAATGAACTGAGCTGTGTGTATCCATATAACTGTGTGTTCAAGCTTACTCGGCACATAACTAAACTGCAACTGATAGAGAGAGAGACATAGACACACTGTGCAAGTGATAGTGATTAAGTGAAATACTACTACTATTTATGAATAACGGATAAGAGTGACTTGATAAAGTGACCTCTTCGGTCAAAAGTCAACTACCTGGAGGATTTGAGAACATTTTCAAGAATTTCTTTTTCGCTTTACATGCCGTCGGAGCATTATCCCAAGAAATCAGTCGAGATGCGTATGGATTTAGATACACTCTCGCAGGTTGCTTTGAGTCAAACTGAGATTGGTCATATAAGTCAACACATCGGATCAGACCTTGGATATTATAAGAATATTCCTCTGTCTGCAGAGGATTTGGCTACTTCAATGGCTCACAACCCGGATATTTTCTCACATGTGAACGTTTTACCACTTTCTGGTATGTACCTTTTTTTTTCTCGTTTTGTAACTACATTTGTGAATGCCTAAGGCCCATTTACATTAGTTCATTTTCAATTTTTAATGTCTTTACCAAAGATGTTTTGATTTATTTGCCATACTAGTTCATTGGTTAATGTTTTGCAATTGAAGTACGTTATATTTATATTGTCAATTTCCTTTACCATTTTATTCTTGTCTATCAAACACACCGACTGCAGTTTCAAACTATGTGACCGGTGTGTGTACTACAAGCTTTGTATTCTCGTATATTTACCATAGCACTAAGCTTAACTATGTAGGCCTACTCAGCTGATTTGAATTACCCGCGAGATTTAAGTGTACGAAGATTGATCCTACACTGTCGCCTTACAGTGCATTACTAGAAGTATTTGATTTACAGTGTGTAGTAAGTTATTCTGAATACAATGTTGGTTTTTTTAAATACGTTTTAGATTTTTATTTTTGTTTTTGCATTTTTTTATTGCATTCGAATTAGCCACGGAATTGTTGTTGTACAACGTTTTTTTTTTTTACTATTACGTGTTGTACATAGCACTAGCTGAATATAGTGTATATTGGTACGTGTAAGAAGATTATACTTCAGCAACTGTTTTGAGTTTGATAAGTCAAAGTGAATAATGCTACGATGTACAATACATCCTCACATCCCTGTCAGGTGATATAACTATAAACAACACGAAGGGAAATTAGTGACCTTTTCTGTTGAATTTCTAAACTACCCACTCAAATGCGTAGCGCCCACCACTTTGTTTCGAAACATAATGGCACTCTGAATGCACAATTTATTATATATGTGTTGGTGTATATTAAATGGCTGTTAGAAAAATGTTGAGCAAAAAGTGCTTGGTAAGATTTGTTTAATTAATGAGTCCATTCGTGGGTGGTCACTTTCCGCCCAGCTTTGTCAATGGTGACAACTGCGACAGTACTGTATTGCCATAACGCCAAAGGAGTTGAGGATCTATAACACGTGTGATACTATTTTTCACAGACGCTTACCAAATCGTGTATTTCTATAGCGTTACCATAAATTAAAACTTTTAAGTTAAAAAGTTTCCTCCAATACTTGTGTTTTCAATCAATTTTCACTGGGATCGCGTTTGTCGCTTTGTACAAGTTGATTAGTGATAAGGGCCTTACATTTTACCAAGCGCTTAAACCCACGTGAGTAAAATATACAATTGTTGTGTTTGCATTGGTGTTTGAGTACATTTTTTACTCCTTTATTTTAAGGAGTCTTCAAAAGAACAGAATAGACTGCAAGTATTAAAAGCGTTATCGTTAACTTTTGACACTTATGATATGTAGACTACTTTTAAACATAAGCACACTGTATGTTGTATAGTCTAAACACTTAACCACATATTTGACTGATAAGCTTGTGCGAGTCGACCAGTGCATATATAGGCTACATTATACATATATATCAATATATATATATTTATACTAGGTGCTCGATACAACTTGCTATTGCTTGATCAAGCTTTTCAAATCTTCATCTATACATCCTCTTACCATGCGTTAATGATTTTACAACTTGTTGATTGCCATACGCCAAATAATAGAATTATAGTCCTTGTAGATATTTGACATCCGACGCCAACACGCATGCGCTTCAATTGACCCGAAACAAAATATATCCAGGTTCACTTTAGACATGTAATGCAGGTGCGGTTATCATATCGTAATAAACTATGGTTTAGACTGAGAAATAACGTCTCTGAGAGAAGAGAGGGAAAATACAAGTTTGTTGTCTACAATCAACGCATCGGGAGCTCTTAGCAGGTACCAGTTGTATATTTAAATCTTATTTATTTTTTGATATAGGCTGTGAATTGTCCTGCTACTAAATTACGTTGTTTGTGTTACCGGTTCGGAGAATTCTTTATTAACCGTTTTTACGGTAATTGCCATTTTTTTAAACGTATATCATTGCTTATATTCTCTCTTATTATTTTGTATCTTACAGATACCATGGAAGAATTTGAATACAAACCTCAGGTGACAGAGGGTGGATTTATCGACACGAATCACAACATGAACACGTACCCAACCGGTCATCCTACTGCGATGTCCCCAGCTACAACTCACAACAGTGTCTCCCCTGTACCGAGCACAAGCCCCGATAACAGCTGTTCACCTCACTCAGGGTGGTGGCCCAGCTCCTCGACACCAGTTGGGACAGATCGACCAATCACATCTTTAGCTGATACAATTGGTGGAATTATTACTAGTTCCAGCAGCCTCATCAACGAGCCCCCATGTAGCCAGTCTATCGTGGGTGGAAGTCCAGTGCATCCCATGCCCACAGACACCTTTACACCAAATTCGACCTGTTACGACCCCATTACCACAACCGACATATCGTCGCAGCTGCAATCCTTTTCGTGTTGTTACACCTTACCCACAACAGTGTCCATGGAGTCATCACCGACATCATTTGAAACGATGCCTCAGAACATTAATCTCCATCAATCGCAATTGATCAGTACAACTAACATTCCTTGTACACAATTCGATACCCCGATCAAACTGGAGGTTATGAGGTATAGTTGGCCGGGTAACTCTACCGACGTGACAAGCGGTCCTGGTTTTGGCCGCCCCGTCCTGCATGCGGACGATCTAGAGATTAGCCAACCACCTGTATCTGGCCCACAACAGTTGCCACAAGCAGCTGCTGTGAGTAGGCACCAAGGACTTAGTGAGGGTCTCATGATGCAAATAACACCGAACGCCGACGTGCTGCGCCAACCCTACCAGGTGATCCCCAGTAGTGTAGGGAAGACGACCACCTCGAAACCAAGGAAATATCTCCAAAAGGGGAAAACTCCTCCTCACGAGAGACCGTACGCTTGTCCAGCCGAAAACTGCGACCGTCGATTCTCAAGGAGCGACGAACTGACCAGGCACATCAGGATTCACACGGGACACAAGCCGTTCCAGTGCCGCATCTGCCTGCGAAACTTCAGTCGCAGTGACCATCTTACTACTCACATCCGAACGCATACCGGCGAGAAACCGTTCCAGTGCGAGACTTGCGGTAGGAAGTTTGCCAGGAGCGACGAGAGGAAACGGCACTCTAAAATACATCTTCGCCAGAAGGTGAAGAAGGAAGCCGACCTCATGAAGAATGTTGGATCATGTAGCTATCAGCAGTCCAGCAGCCCCGTAGAAGCCAACCAGCTGTCACAGAGGGTTTCAACGCCACCACAACTTTCTCCCTGTGTCTCGAACCCTGCCGCTGTGCCTATATCGCCACCGCTGACGACATCCTAAAGTTTCACAGTAAGCAAACAATTTACAAAAAAATAACAAATTTGTTGTGTTTTTGAGTCAGAGTTTGTTGCACTGTAAAGACCTCTGAAAACAAAATGTCTGTCAGTGTAAACATGCCCGGACCTCAATCGCCCCTTCAAAAGACTGGGGGGACGATGGGGTTTCGGCCTGACTTTTGATGCTTTTTTTGTCGCCGAGTCCGTAACTGCGCCTGGCTCCGGTGTCGGCATTACCGACCGGATGGGCCATAATAGGCAAACAGGTGCATGGCGACAAACAGTAGATATATGTATGTGTGTGTATATATATATATATAGATATCTATGTATATGTTATGCATGCATGGTTGTCCACCGTTATTTGAGGCTCTCGAATTTATACATGTGCAATTATAGATCCATGTGATCGTGGGAACCCATTAGTGTCGGGTCATCGTCGTAATAAAGGGTAAATTAGCGAAACAAAGAGGTATTAGTCTGCTATACAAAGTTTAACACAACCCCCCCCCCCAAAAAAAAATCAGTTAATATACAAATTTAGATTTATTTTGGGAACTGATTA
>JAIPMN010001315.1:0-48592 GCA_020650975.1 Apostichopus californicus | reverse complement strand
TTTTTTTTTTTTTAAATCACACTTTGCGTAGGATTCGGGTAATAATTTAGGAACCGGGTAGTATCGCGTCAGGCGGGTACCCGGATAACCTGTGCAAACACTATTACCAGTTCATGTCTATATCATTGGTACTTCTGTGTATAGATGCATGGAATAAAAATGTTCAGTAATCTGGCCATTTAGATGATGACCAGAGTCCCCCACAATGACTGAAAATTCCTCTAGAGATCACATACCCTGACAGCATTCTCCCCCAATGATATTCCTTGCCTATTTAAAAATGTCATGAAGGCAATTTCTCCCTGTTTCATAAATTTGTGTTCCCCCATGAGTCATATATGATAGTAAGTCCAGACAGTGTGGATAACATGATTTAAAAAAAAAAAAAAAAAAAAACATATATAGGCCTATGTTTGGATTTACATGAAAAGAATTCAGCTTACAAAAACAATGTTTACTGATAATCTGAGTGTGATACTGTAGATGAGTTATTGCCTTGCTGGAAGGAAAACCTTTGATATAGGAATAATTTAGCTGAGCTTTTTAGCTCGCAAAATATCAATCTTTCTTGCTACAGTATAGAGGCTGCACTTCCGGGAGTTGTTTCGACTTGCAGTGTCAAACATTTGACTGTATGTGTGTCAATGATTTTGATAACCAGTGAATCCACTTTCAAGCTCAACAGAATGAAAGGCTTCAGATATACACTAATTCACACATGATCAAAAGTTTTGTCATGACTGACTTACATTAAACGCTGCATTGAACTGTGAAGCTACTGTAAGTAAGCAGAAAACTCCAGACAGTGTGGATAACATGATTTACAAAAAAAAAACATATTTAGGCCTATGTTTTGGATTTACATGAAAATAATTTAGCTTACAAAAACAATATTTACTTATAATCTGAGTGTGATACTGTAGATGAGTTATTGCCCTGCTGGAAGGAAAACCTTTGATAGAGGAATAATTTAGCTGAGCTTCTTAGCTCACTAAATATCAGTCTTTCTTGCTACAGTATAGAAGCTGCACTTCCTTGAGTTGTTTCGACTTGCAGTGTCAAACATTTCACTGTATGTGTGTCAATGGTTTTGATAACTAGTGAATCCACTTTCAAGCTCAACAGAATGAAAGGCTTCAGATATTCACTAATTTACACATGATCAAAATTTTGCATGACTGACTAAACATTAAATGCTGCATTGAACTGTGAAACTACTGTAAGTAAGCAGAAAACTCTTGTGTTTTGTGGATTTATTTTCCATCAATTTTCGTAATCTTCTTGCTTCCTGTGTTAGCAAAGAAACATATACAGTTAGACCTATTTTGATAGTTATTTAAAAGCATGGTATACTAAAGTTTCGATCCTACCCTGTACTGTAGCAAGATTGTTATGGATGCAGAGAGGAGTGAAAAGGGAGAATAATTACTTCTGAAGATAGAGTGGTTAATGGAAAAATTTAAACTGTGTAGAAGTGAAGTAAATGATTTGGATGTAAACGTTCTATTAACCAATCCTCTTCACATCTTGGAGGGTAGCCTTTCGCCTACAGACAGAGGATATACATATGGAAACTAGAAGTTTGTTCGATAGTGTCTGTAATTAAAGAAAAAAGTTACCACAGGTCCTTTGTCGTTGAGTTTACAGGGGAAAGTATTGTATTTGTTTATGGAATTTGAAGTACTGGACTAGTGACGAAAAATGCACAGAGAATAAAATGTTTAATCCTGATTACTGGGAATGTATCAGAGATCTGGGAGAAGCCTGATAAAAAATATATATATAATAATCAGAAGTTATTTTAACGACGCTTGTGCGACCACAAATGTGAACGAAGCCCGCAAGGACTTATGGATTACAACTTACACGTCGGGTGGCTTCCAATTCAACATTTTAACTTAAATTTGGAATATTTTTAAATTTAGATAGTCATTTCAGATGGGAAAACCGTAGATTGCTCTCGGATGGAAATCCCACCTTACTATGACCCGGCCGGGAATCGAAACCCGAAGCTCCCGATTGCTAAGCCACATTGCTTCAAATGCCACCGCCTTTATCCACTCGGCCACAGCACCATCCAATATTTTGGGGGGGATAATCCAAGGTTTACTGTATTACATTGCTTGTGGTCAGCCAATTGATTTTAGCTTGACCTCAGGAGATACTATATTAGACAGACAGGTCTGTCGGTCACTGTGAGATCTATACAGTAGAAGGCATGATTGCATTAATCTATAGGCCTTACAGTAGTATTAGGCTACAAGAGGCCAAACTGTGTGCAGTGTTGGCACTGATTGGAAGAACAACAAGAGTATTACATGTACAGTAGTACAAAGATTGAATCAGCTTGTCAATGTCATAAGTGCCAGTACTACTCACAGGAGGTCACCTGTATCCTGTACGTGTGAATGAAACGTGTGTGTGAGCTGCTTTGATTTGATTGTTATTCAAGGAGCTAAAATATCTCTGGAGAACAATACCCGAATCCAACCAGCTGTCTTTACAACGCTTTATCTTCAAAAAGATGATATTTTCTTGAATATTAGACACAAAGAAAATATAAACTGTGCCGCTATTAAAAGTAAAGAAGAGAAAAAAAAGCACAAAGAAAATCTTGGCAACAAATGATTTTGATAGTCACAAAGAACAGAAAATCCCACCCATTCTTTTACAGCAACCCACAGTCCCATTCAGACAACCCCTGTTCTGACTCGTCACCACCCATTGAGTAACAAGTCAAGGGTGTAAAGATCGCTGGGAAATTGGTGTAACATTTAACAAAGACTAGCCACAGAGAGCTTTATGTTGCTGATCTACTGTATAGGGGTCAGTGCTGTACAGCTTGTATCATACAGTGGACAGCCTAATGCATTGATCTCAGTAAAATTGATATATTTTACAATAAAATTAAAAATCCCTAAACAATGTAATTCATTAATCTGGGCTTGTCAAATTTCATTTCTCAGGTGGTCAAGGAAATTTGTGAAATGTCAGTGTTGTTTTGTATCAATTTTATATTGTATTCCAGATTAGTGCTACCAGGAAAGGAATAGTCTGCATAACAAAATTTTCACAATTGAATGAGTCATTGTGTAACTGCTAATTTATGGTCCATGTGGTGTGAAAAAGGGGGAAATTGTGAAAGAGATTTAAGTCAGTACTTATGAACATTTTTCAAAGAACAGTTTGGGGAAAAATCCGACTTCATTTTGGGAGATATGACAGTTTTAATGTTTTTCACACAGTAGACTTGATGAACAAGTCTTAAATTGGTCTCATCTAACCACATACTGTCTGCATGCTTGAATATTTGGTTCTTTTTTTTTTCTTTGTGCAGTACAAAGTCCATTGTCAGTAATTAGATTGGTTTTTGCCTTTAACGCAGAATCAAAAATATTGAAATTAGTAACATGAACTAAGGTGGACATTGATTTTAATTGTTAACTTTGTCACCTTCAAAGCATTTACTGTACTTGCATGGAGATATTTTCATTGTTTCATTTTAATATTGTCAGTGCCCGTGAATGATGGTCACAACAAGTCTCTAAAAGTGACAAGACTGATGGCCTCTAAGAACTTGATACATCAGTTTGTCAAACATTCAGGGCATTTCTTCTCAGAATATATTATTGCCCTACATACAAAAAATATAACTTTCGTTATGGCATCGAACTTATTATGATAAATGGTTGTGTCACATGCTATTCACTTTATACAGCTACATTAAAATCAAGTTTCATTTTATCAATCAATTTGTCAAAGTTTCCTGATAAAAAGAATAATTAATTACAGAACCTTTCATATGTCCAAACATCGGTTTTATGGTATTTCCAAATTATTATGAGTAACCCTTCCCTACTGTCTATTGTTCAGATCAAGATTTTATTAATACTTGCAAGTAAACTCGCTTAAATATATTCTCCTTCTCTTTTTCTTTTCCTTTTTGATTTTATTTTTGACTTTCATTCTTTGACAGGTACTCATATTTCAAATGCAGAGGAGGTAGCAATTAAGTTAGAATGTGTCAAGACAAAGCATCCACAGCTCCATATAGAAAGCAAATTTTACAGAATGATGCAAGGTGGTGGTAAGTCACTTGAGAATATTTTTTTCTTACAATATATTTACAGACCGTCTAGGTTTTTTTTTTTTTTTAAATTAGGGGGGCGAATGGAAGATGCACGGTTTTAAAAAGAGAGGTTCGATTCCAAAAGAAACAATATTGTAAGGCAATAGTTGGAGGAGATCCCTCTGAAATGTGAACTTATAGTTTGCTTCTAGAAGAATGAAACCTTTTCTATGAATTTCAATTTCCCCCTCACCCCCCCCCCCCTCACCCTCTTTTATTTTGTCATCATGTGAAGTTACTGGATTTTCAAAATGGATCCAAATTCTTCATACACACAGAAATGCACAACGTATATATGAATATGGTATTCACAAAGGTATGGAAACGTCAAAATTTCAGTGTGCAGATCTGGATCAGATGATATGTATTACTTATAAAGATATTTTCCATATTTTGCCAGCATATTTCAAGAAGAATACTGGTAACATTGCTTTATGATTAAATAGTTAATTTATTAACTGCAGTTGTTGGGTTTAAGTCCCCCAAGCCTTTCACTTACTGTTACTGTAAGATAAGTAATGAATTGTGCATGCATCATAAAAGACGTTGGAAACAGATGGCCATTCAACAGTCTTAAGTTTCCGAATGATAAGGCATCATCAAACAATGTGAATTATGCAAGTATGCATGGAACAATAAGGTACATACCCGTCCATCGTGCAACTAAATAACCAGAATATTCTACTGTAGTTTCCCAACTTCTTCGAGTGTCAGGTACAGTAAGTATATACAGTATATATTGAGAGATTTTCCCAATGCATTAAAGCCCAGAGAAGGCTTTTCAAAGTTTCACTACATACACTTACTTTAGGCTTGCACTGGTGTAATCCATGATAGGTTAACAAAATCAGACAGATTTTGAAGGGACACTTTATTAACTTGCCATACATGTATGCCTCACAAGGAGGTGATAAAACATGTAACTGTATTTCACACCCATACACAACGAAATGATCTTTGTTTTGTTGATAGGATATTTGCCTGTCAGGATCACATGTGACTATTTACATACATATATGTGCACTCAGCTGTTAGATACTGTAAGGCCTTTGTTCACATTACTGAATGATAAAAGAATCAGATCAAGATCAGATCCCCAGCTCCAGATCAACTTCCCAGCACAAGTCCTCCTGCACTCAGGATCTGACCCAGAGATGCTAATTCTCAATCAGTCCCCCTCCCCCCCCCCCCCCATGAAAGGGAGTATTCCAAATAAACTCCAAACCAGCTAAAAAAGATTTTATTCCATTGCAAAGAGATGACAGTTTCATTGACAAAATTAGGGACTTCAGCAAGTTTGAATGTGATGTTGTCAAGCCACATGTGCTTGCTTGTTTAACATTTTTGACTTGAGTCACTGCATAGCTACTGTAAGTTTATTTTATAATAATAGATATATAGGTTTTGCCAAATGATGCTTATGTTCAAATTATGAAAAGAAATAGAGAAAAATGATAATTTGTGCATGGTCTTTGGAGGTTTCAAACAAAATTTTAAAATACTAATATTACTTTCAAAACATTGGGTTTGAAAGAGGCCTTGAAGGCTGTAACCATCAGATGCTTGTCATATTTGTCGGAGAACTTTGTTCATACATATTGTTACAAATTGTGTTAATAAGTTTAGTAGGTTTGTGGACTTCCTGTGTATTATTAATTGGCACTTAACATCACTTCTTGTGCAGTAATATTGACAGATGGAAAGAGGCCATAAAATACCTTGCTGACTCATTCATCTTTCTGGTTTGGCTATGTAACCAAATCTAGCTTCTGATACTGACTATAATGATATTGTACAATTTTTCAGTCACTCTGTCAGTCTCTGGTTTGAGAGCTACAGCTATAGAACATGCACATTGCAGAAGTCACTTCGTTGGGAATTAACGCTTATGGCATCTCACCTACTATTACTAGTTGTGGTTTCGCTTTTTACCAGTTTTATGTTTTCCTGTTCTTCTTTACCTGTATACTTGTTTCTTCCTTTTAACCTGTTTTACTAGCTCAACTATCTTTTTCAAAAATATTTAGGGCCTTGGGTAAGATTAGCTTTAAATAACCCTCAGTCAAGAAAAAGTTTGAATGAAATAAAAAATAAATTGCCAAATGCTCACAATTTATTGTTCAGTTCTACTTTACTAACCAACATTTGTATGGTATCTAGTTTATCATGGCCAAAGGCTGTAATGGAAGCTTGACTTTTTGGTATGTACACTACATATGAATGTTCAAGTTGAAAACATTCACATTAAAGGAACTTGGGATCAAGAAAGCTGTCCAAAGTAAATAAACTGTGTAAAAGTAAGAGGGCCTGACGTTTCAATCCTAGCAGGATCTTCTTCAGAGAGGCTGAATGCTCAGAGGCTGAACAATCTTCTTCAGCCTCTGAAGAAGATCCTGCTAGGATCGAAACGTCAGGCCCTCTTTAATTTTACACATTCTCTTACACAGTCTCTTTAGTGGATAAGCAGTTTGCTGACAGTTTTGTTTATTTTGATTTTCAAAGTAAATAAGAACAGGAGTTTGACAAGAGTTGTATTATTTTGGAACAAACGACCTGGATCCATCAAGCTCTCACCTCTTGTGTTCTTCAAGCCTACTCCGAAAATTCGTCTGTTTCTAGAACTCAGGGAGTTCTAATCGACTTTTAACCTTTAATTATGTCATTCTTAATCTTTGTCTGTTGACTTGCTTTGCCCTTTCTCAATGCTTGTCGCGCTGCACCATGAGCGTCTTTTTAGACGGATGCCGGTGCGTATCAAATATAATAATTATTATTTTATTATATTATAATGTAATTATAATTATTTTTATTAAGATGTCTACAACTTTGCAACTTTCTACAACTTTGTAACTTCTAAAAGTATTGATGCTAGATACACACAGTTCTCTGTACATACTGTACAGTAGTGGATTTGTAATAACTACAGCCACATCGCAGGCCTATTATTTTGTATGGAAGTCTCTTCTTTAGATGGATAGTTCTAACTGGATCATGGATGTTGGTATCAATTGCTGCTGCAGTATCCTCTTTGGTGTAAGTCTCTCCTTTCCATGATCATACCTTGATTTGTTACCCTGCTGTCTCTGTGGTACTGTAAAAAAATATTAAACCAGGGAGTTGTTCCATAACAACTCCCTGATTAAACATGTACAATTATAAGCACAAAGGGTCACTAGCCCTGTAAATGCTGTAGGAAGCTTTTCACCATTGATGGTCTGCTTTGTACAGTTGGAATACATATGTTGTCTTTCTGTTGTTAGATCTTGGTGGGTGTGGGAACTTTGCAATTGTACCACTTGTATTAAATATTGGATGCTATTGTGTTTGTAATAATAGCAATTAAAGGTTAAAAAGACAGGTCTCACAATGGTTGATACTGTTAAACAGCTATTTATATGACTGACTTGGATTTGTGTGGTAATGACAACTGCAACGCTCTGGTTCCATTGACCTTAATTTAAGTCTGTAACAAAGGAAGATTTAACTTCTGACTTTTTGGCAATTCAAAAGAAAAGAAATTGGCAACGTTTTCAGTTAATTTTCTTTTCAAATAAGCTTTGACAGCAAGCTGTTGTTGCCTGGCCAATAGTAGTTTTAATGGGTAATAAAACATTTAAAAAAAAAAGGTTGTGCAAGTTACATTTCCTTCTCCCTCCATTTTAGTTTTTGAAAACTGTGTCACATTTCATATGGAAGACAAAAAGTTTGGTCATCAAACTGTATATTCAGTTCATGGTTCAATATAATATGATTTAAAATAAAAAACACCGTGGATATCCTCACCTATACTGTAGCCTACATGATAGGAGTACTGTACTAGTAAATTTAACTTTAATTTCAAGAAATCTTGCTCTCTATATCAGTCAGACCATACCAAAATTAACATTAGTAATGTACAAACTGTGGTCAGACGATTGAACTAAGTTTTCACACATATTACAGACTTTCTGTCTATGGAATACAATCGCTGATGCCTGTTCTCATTTTCGTAATTTGCAAATTTTTTATTCGGATTCTCAAAGCGATAATTCTGGACAATAAACCGTAAATTGTGTTGCCAATTCCATGGAAATCCCTTGAAAAAGAAATCTACAGTCATTTGTTTTCTGAATTTGTTTCTTCCCATGAGCACTGTTGACACCAGTTAGTGTCATACAGTTTATCACACTATAGCTCTGATATAACCTCTATGATATACGTATAATAACCACACAGTCCTTTTCAATTTACACAGTTAGGACATGGCCAACAACCCCTTTCATCCTGTTTCCAAGCTACACTCTGACCCTCCCTCCTCACACAACATCAGTCAACATTTGGCGGCTGCTTTCACAAGAAATGAATCACTGTTATTTTCTTCCACTGCCAGTTGGGAAAAGAAAGCCCCATGTTAAACTGACCTGAAATACCTTATCATTGATATCAAGTGTAAAATATTAGCTACTAGTGCAAATGACTGTTGGACTGCCTGCCTGAGTTTTACACATTGCAAATAGATGATGATAGAGAGCTAGAGTGAAGCTTCAGGAATGCTTCTGCTGGAGAATTTCAGTTATGACTCTTGTGTTGTGGGGCTCTGGTGCTTGTTATTAATGGAGTGACAGCTTAACTATGATATATATTGTATACAGTTTATGCATGATGTTGTGTACAGACCTACATAGAAGTATTGCATGGCTGTGAGATAGTAATCTTGAGGACAAAGACTGGCATGAAATTTACATCTCTATGACGATGCTGCAACAACGTGTAGTCTAGGGACAACCTATAGAATCTGAATCAAGTGAAGACCGTAATGAGAAATATTTAATTAATGCGCTTGCCTTTATGTTTACTGTTCATACATAATACAGTACAATGCGATAGCTTTGCATAGTTTTGCAATAAAAGTCAAGGAAAATTTGAGTTTCTATTTATCGTAGTGGCAGGTACAGTAGTCAATTAATTTACTATAAGGTAAACCTACTGATACAAAAATACTATACTGTAGTGTGAAGATGCTTGTGGTTTTGCTTCACAGAACATTAGTAGCACTATCAGTAATATTATGATGAAAAAAACCCTCAGAAACCTAGACATAGGACAGTGTAATTTGTTAATATATTGTACACTAAATTACAGTTTATTCTCCGATTGGTACTGTCGGCGTATCTTGGGAATGCCGGGAATACTGTAGTATATGGTTTTACAAATTGTGCTTCAAAGAATAGTCCAGGTCAAAATTCATTTGTTATATGTTAAAGAGGAACATAATCTAAGCATTCTGGTGAAATTTGCATTCAATTCTTATGAAACGTTTTAGAGATATTGACAGTTGAAGTTGCCACCTTTCGTCCCAAAAGTGAACTTGGAGCAAACAGGTGTGACGTTATTGTTGCACACTGATAAATAATGTTTTGTTTTCCTTTAAACTTTACGTCTAATTTTATATTCCACAATTGGATGCATCCATAATGTGAATGTACCATAGGTATTGGTATTTTATAAACTTCACATCCCCTTTCTAAGACAAACTAGTAACCCTATCCAATCCAAGGTCAAATCAATAGACTGAAAAAAATAGTAGAAAAAAAACAGTCACACCTGTTTGCTTCAAGTTCACTTTTGTAGAATATCAGATAACTTCAACTGTCAATATCTCAAAATCGGTACATCCGAATTGAATGCAAATTTCACTAGAATGCTAAGATTATGTTCCTCTGTAACATATTAAAAATCAATTTTGACCTGGACTATTCTTTTAAATTGGAATGAAATGCAATAAGTGCATTTAGATGTTGCCATGCTGTTTCACACCGTGTAGTAACACTTGCAAAATGTGAGAGGGGGGGATTGTATATAAGCAAAGCTAATTGCTGCCAAATGTGTACAGTTTTTCATGGCTTTTGGTGATTTTTAATTTGAAGTGTATGACTAGAGATACAGTATTGTATTGTTATGCCTGTTAGGATGGTCAAATGAAGTTTTCTTGTCATTTAATTACCATCACAAAGTTCATTTTCTGACCTTAACCACCGAATTATTAGAGAAACCACAATTTTAGAAGAAACTAATGTGTTGATTTGGGGTCCTCCTTGTCACAGCACTTGTCTAAATGCATTTTTCCTCTTGAATGAATGGGTGTCTATACATGTCTAAATGTATAGTACATGTAGACACAACTACTACATAGTGGCATCTTGGTCTCTCTCCTCCATACATTACTTGATGCTGCTAAAACATTACATGGCAAGTGACAAATACAGTAATATACAGTAGGATAAAAAAAACAAGACCTAAAGTTATACTGTACCCTATCTCTACCAGCACATACCTCCTGACACATCGAAAACCTTGGGATGTACAGGAAGTGTGGAAATATGTTAGTGGTACTTTGGAAATAATTGGATGTTGCTGATGAAAATAGTTTGGGTGGTGTTGATAAAGAGACTGGTTCCTCTAATGTTTCACTGAAGTTTGTGTCTATTATGATAGGTAAAGATATATCACTTGTTGTTTGCACCGAGCATCCCGGCAGTACGTTACGGCAGTACCCACCCATCATCGCTATTACCCGGTTGAGAAATTACTACACAGGTCCGACATTACTACCCAGGTCCGAATTTTTTTTTATTATTATTATGTTAGTTATTACTATTAGAAATGAATTTGTGTGTGAAAATGACTCTCACAATGTGGTTTCTTCTTGGTTGTCAGAATATTTCAATCCTCTTTATATACTCATTTCATAGAATTCTAAGCAGTGCACACTGTTTTCAGTGCTGCACAGGTAGTGATATGAAGTATGTACATGTGTGTACTTGGAATAGATAAAGTCCTACTGTATTTTGTACATTATTGTATTGATTTCACAGGAGTGGATAATTGGTACAGTTATTGAAGGCAAACCCTTTAATTCATCAGTATACCTAACTATAATGTGGAACAGTACAATGAACTATCTACAATCTACCCTACATCTACAGTGTATACATGTATTTGTAGTGATCTGACCCCTTCACCCCACTGTTCAGTTCAGTTCAGTTCCTGTGTGTTTTATTTATAATGGGTGGAAGGTATTGTGGTTTGGACAGTAATTTATTTGATGCTGAGCATGGAGAGACTATGTGTGGTGGCTGCAGTAGTATTTACTATTATGCATTTCCTGAAGGTCTTAGTAATAGTACTGTACTACTGTACTTAATATGTTGTTAAGCCAGACACAATAGTTAGTACAATATAGTTTCACTTGAAAATATGAAATTTGTATTGTTCAACATGCAAACAAATCTTATTAGATTATTAGAAATTATATAACAATATAAATAGTATATTAGCAACACCAGAACAGAAAAGCTGAGGAGGATACAACCCTGACCTCAAAGAGCCTTCCATGTGATTTACTAATTACCTTTATCATATATAGATATAGATATTAAACGACTAGTACTGTTGTGTTTTTAAATTCTATTAACAACCTCTGGATGTCCTCTGGAGTTCATCTTATCTACTGTAATATCACAGGTCATAGCAATCTTCCAGAGTATCGTATAAAATCCAGCACCATTGGTGATCGAGCATTGGGTTTGAGATGGAGGCTCTTGAGGTGTGGGGGTGGGGGGGGGCTGACAGGGCGGAGGGTGTGGAGAGATGGCCAGGGTTGTTGATTATTAGCATAACTTTCATATGATTGACTGACAGAGCAGCAGTGTTGGGGTTTTTGCTTTTGATTTGACACAAAATACAAATTATCTACATACCAATTGGTTATGATTGTGACGTCATTTGCAAGGTGGGCATCGCAGAACGTGTACTTGTGGTACAAATTACTGGTTGCTGAACTCAATGCAAGTACCCAACAGTTATTGTACCAGCAAATACAATACCCATTGGTTAGCAACAGAACTTGTTGATCACCTAAGACAAACAGAAAGACAATAGGCTATTGTTCAGTGGGACCCAGTTGTTATTGACTCTGGTGTATATATTGGCTAAGAGCCTTTTTACCCACCCACATATATTTTGCTATTAAATTTCCCTTTCTCTTTGTAATGCTGACATAAATAGTTCCAAGTAAGCCCATGTACGTAGTAGTCACACTCACATTGAAATAAAGCATATAAATCTCACTCATCCATCTTAAGTAGTATTAAGGTTTTGATGGAAGAATTACTGTAGTGATTCAAATCCGGGGATTTCCTTCATACAGCATGCATATATACTGTACTCTGATCTACTGTATCTTGCTTACAAACAATTGGTAAGACCCTTGCAATAGCTGTGCCTCCAGTGATCCACAAAAATCAACAAAAATTTGATGTATATATATACCATGTTTGGATGCTGGATGATATTGATGTAGGTTTAACAGAGAGTGCATAAATTAGCAGTGTTTTGTAGAATGTGTGTTGCAGGAGTTCTAGCGAAATGATGATGATTTCTCATACAGTACTACAGTAGGTAGATTTTTATGAAAGGATGAAGTTTCATCAGAAGAGGCTTGGTAGAATATGGAAATGAAAGGATTGCAAAATAACTTCAGTAAGCTTATGTGATACATAATGTAATGAGATGTTCTGAAGGGGTAGATCAGGAACGAAGTTAGAGAATGGAGAGTCCTGGGCGTGATATTGGGGGAGGGGGGGGGAGTGGGGAGAGGTTGGACCGAACTATAACATTTCAAATTTAGTAGGTTAGGTGAAGAAAGTACATGGGTAGATTGTAGGCAGGTAAGTATTTAAGCTCATAAATTCCCAGACCAGTAAAGTACTGGGGATTAATATGTTAATAGTCATGAATAAGAACTTCATGTTTTCAATGAACAGAAATATCTAGTATCCAGTAAAATTGATATTTAAAGTGCATGTTATCCATGGGTTGGGGCTGAGGACAGTCACTAGTCAGCTAAATTTTCACATGTACCGTAGAACGAAGGTGACCCTGTCTGTCTCTTCCATTCACTTTAATTTAGGACTTTGAATTTTTCATACAATATATTTCATTTTAGTTGTGCTTACATCCCGTAGCTAGCTATAACTTCAAGATAGCGTAGAGATGCCGATGTAGATCTCTCCCGTACTTCTCTCCTCTCCACCTATAGATAGCAATGTAAATCTACTGTCCCAGCTCTATGCACATTTACAGTACTATACAGTATGCATGTGGTGGCAGAACTTGTAGTCTGTTACAGCTACCCATACACACGAAGTAACATGCTATGCAGATATCACAAGTTATGTATAGTAGTATTTGAGACGCGTTTCATATCCTTTCCATATTTATAGCCGGTAATCACTGTTTGAACGCATTCCAAAATTTCTTTCATTTCCAAAAACTTTGTGAAATTCCTTGGAATTGCCCCAAAGATTTCCACAGTGATTCTGGCTGAAATGGCCACAGTGTTCCTTGATTGTGTACAGTACATGTGTTCAAGCACTATTGGCATGTATACAGTATATTGCTGCTTCAGTAACCTAGGAGACAGACTAAGGCGTGTAACTTTGTTTGCAAATTGTGTAAGCTCAGGTATGAGTCATTTCATGGGACATGTTAAAAGACATCAACCTGCAATTAACAAGACTGAAACCAACATCCTTTTACCTTGTAGTTTCCATAGACTGACTGTTGTAAAGGGTCATAGTACATTCTTTGTATGTATGTATTGGTGTATGTATGTGTGCATGTATGTATGTATGTATGTATGTACAGGTATGTATGTACACTTGTATGTACAGTATGTAAAGTATCGGATAACAGATTTGACAGATTGTCAGAGGATAGCATTTCCTCTCGAGGGTAACATGATAGAAAAGCTCCTCAGTTAGTATATTGCTAGATATTAAAATTGATTGATATCTATACTTACAAGTCAAGTGTTATCTTGGATTTCTAAATAGCTGGTGATGAAAAGGGATATTTAGTACTGTAGGTGGTGTTCTAGGCAACTTGGTATATTGATTGACTTGGGGGATGATGCTATTAGTAGTAGTTCACAACATAATTCTACATTGCCAGGTACTTATCACTTTTAAGTTTCAATTTACATTGAGTTGAAACTTTGTGTGGTTCTGTCCAATTAAGCCATTTCGTATTTATACTGTACACATTTGTACACAAAATTGTACACAAAATGTTCGTAAGGAAGAGAAGATCTGTGACACGTTTAAATACCACTGCTTTTATTGCTCTGAACGGTTGCTGCTGTATGTTATTATGAACAGTTTTATCCAGTACAGAAAATGAATGGGCCCGACAACTTATGTATATGAAAGCATATTAATTAATTTTACCCACCTGCTGCAAACCCTTCAAGTCTGTGCCTGTTAATTTCATCATTCGTGATGCAAGTTTGAAGAATATAAGAAAGACAGTGTTTTTTTCAGTTTATCTTTCCTTTAACAGTCCTGACAGTAATTTTATTCTTTTTTGTTGAAATCTGCATCCCATCATTCTTCTCTATCCACCTACCCACTTCCCCACCCCTTCCTTCCATGGCCCCTTTCCCCCATCCCACTTTCCCCAGTAGTATTAATTACTGTTTTTTCTATAGAATGCAATCAGGACCTCTTTATAATAGATTTAACTTCAATACAGTTTTATCGTGTCTTTTCTCTTGTTTATTTTATCAGTTGGTATACCAACAGTCAAATGGTGCGGTGCAGAGGGAGACTATAACGTCATGGTAATGGAGCTTTTGGGGCCAAGTTTAGAAGATCTTTTTAATTTTTGTACGAGAAAATTCAGTCTCAAGACTGTCTTGCTTTTAGCAGATCAATTGGTAAGTATGTCCACTTCTGCTGTTTCTGAATATCGTTATGCCAATTTTTTTTTCCATCTCTGCTTTGCATTTTGGTGTTTTATCCGTGCTTTCGACGTTAACATCTATAGTATGTCCAGTCCTTCTTAAATGTACTGTGCCCCACTTACACTGTACGTATATATATATGAGATGTTAATATAGACGTCGCCGAGGGTACCACTCATCATTGTCAATCTAATATATCTAATAAAATGAACCGGAACACTACCGACGACAGTCTAGCAATATAATGTCTAATATACATGCTGAATATATACTCCGTCATTATTGTCTGCATAGTAATACAGAGATATATATGCCGAGTGGTAGTAATTTGCTGTACTCCCTAATGATCCTTGGATGAAGTCCAAGTATCGGTGGTAATGGGTATGCCTTTTCTTGACGTGGAGCCCCCTCTTTGACAGCTATATCACCGGTAGCGCTGCACAGAAATAGCAAAGATACCACAACTTGGGGTTTGTTCCCTTGGGTCGCCTCGGTTGTCTTTCGACTGCTGCTTCATTAGTTTGTCATCCCGTACTTGACAAAAGGGTCGTCCTCTGGCGTTTTGCTATCGGTATTTTAATGGGAAGGAAAGATTTACTGACATTGCGTATCGATGAAAAATTTGGCAGCATTTTTTTATTTATTTTTTTTATTCAAATTGCGATGAAAGAAGGAAATGTTGTTAGTTATATGTTTATTAGTGTGGCAGGCAAACCCAACAAACATTTGCTAGATATGCACATTTTATTTCATGTATGGGCCTTGCTCATGTGTGCATGTTGTGAATCCAGATACAGAACTAAGTGCAAACAAATTGGTAAACCACACTTTTCTGGGTCGGTATATTTCATTGAAGTTTGACCATAATAATACACTTACCAAGAAATATTAACAACACAATTATTCATTCTACCCCTATTTCCAGTAAAATGTTGTTTTAAATGAACAAATATTGACTTCATCCTAGTAGACACTTTTGGGTGGATGACAATTCTTTGTGAGTTAGTAAATGGAAAATACTGGGAGATTACAAACAACTTGTAATGTTGGACATACTGTATATTCACTGATCAAAGTGGTTTACCCATTAGCTTGATCAATATCATTTAAACATAATGTAATTGTAAGGTAAGTTTAATACTGCGCCATTTACAATGGCAGTGTAGACAAACTGTACACAGATCAATACCCGAGTAGAGGGTGTTTCCCCGCTTGCAGTCGTAATAGCATCTCGCAGTTTCGTCATCAAGATGCTGAGTGTGAACGCTGTGTACATACACTAGATATAGTCCTTCTATGCAGGCGTGCATGTATGTAGGTGCACTTTAGACTCACTTAAGTTAAATTGTAGCAGGAAGCACTGGGCTTCATTTTACTGTAGAAATAGAAACCTCATATATATTTAAAAGAGATAGCAAAACAGTTAATGAACCAATTTAAATGTGACCTTTTACCTTTGAGGGTCAGGTACAATGACATCGAATGAAAACTGTAGTATATTGCATGTTATATCATGTTATATCCCAAATAGTACATTGTCAAGGAAGCTTTAGTAAATTGTGTTATGCCTTCATACTATAATACATAATATACTGTATCCTTGAGTAGAAATCATAAATTTTTGGTTTGTTTGTAATTCATGCATTTTTCCAAACTAGAGGCCTACTCTTGGCAAGAAAATAAAGTGATATTTTTTTTTTACATCTACTGTTAAGTTTAACAATTAAAAAAAAATTATGATGATGTGTATAAACGGAGATATTTAATATATTGCCAAATTTCTGTAAGTTTAATACCTGGAGATAAACTGTTGTCATTTTTGTCAGACTAGATGTTAAATTGCAAGATGTTTAAACTTTACGTCCCTGTTACCCTACCCATACCCTGCTCCTTCGTATTAATGTTATTTTAGCAAATGGGCCCACAACAAAAGTTATATGTTTCAAGGCCTGACATCATTTTATGTCCAAAATAGTAATATCATTTTCTCATTGTTTTGTTATTTTGTAAAATTATCAAATCACAAATTCCTTGACAGCAGCTGCCTATTGCTGCGAATCTTTGAGGAGACACAGCAAGTTACTTTTTTGTTAGATTACAGGTGATTATAGCAAAGATAAACTCAATTTTGATGACCTTGCTGACTCAGTTTCTTAGCAAGGAATATTAAACTACTTGGGTGATGATGAGCATTGTCCTTAATTGAGTTTTACTTTGGAAGAAGAGAAAACCAAAGGAGAGTAATTATTACATCTAGGTTGGAAACAACATGATGATATTTGTAAAATGGTGCTTAATATACAGAGGTACTATTTTGAAGAACAAAAGTAAAACATTGTGTAGTTTGTGTGTACGTCCTTCCACTCTTACCTACAGTACCTGTCTTCAGTCCACTTAAATGTGCTCCCCCCCCCCTGTTTTTTCCTTGTTTTTTTTTTATTTATTTATTTTTTTATATTTTATTATGATGAACTATGGTACTACCAAACTATAGTATAGATAGCAAGTTAATTGTAGCATGCAGCTTTAAGACTGAAATGATATTTTGATTTTCTCATTGAAATATCTTGAATCATTTTCTCTTCCAGATCAGTAGAATAGAATATGTACACAACAAAAATTTTATCCATCGGGACATCAAACCGGACAACTTTCTCATGGGCCTTGGTAAGAAGGGCAATTTGGTGTACATCATAGACTTTGGTTTAGCTAAGAAGTATCGGGACCCCCGGACACAGCAACACATACCTTACAGGGAAAACAAGAATCTAACGGGAACAGCCAGATATGCAAGCATCAACACACATCTTGGGATAGGTAAGTTCAGCAGCCCTAAGTTATATTCCTCAGCCTTTTTGAATTAGTAGATAACACAAGCTTACAGCCTCTGTTGCAAGTGTATTTGATGGGAGAAAAATAGTAAATTAATTCAAATAGCTGCAAAGAGTTGCAAGTGTTTGCATTTGTCCAGATGGCATTCCTAAGTAGTAAAGTTCATGGGTACGTATTGCCTTCATAACTTGTTAAGCTAAGCCTGTTTTCGTATTAGAACAGGTTGTTTTGAGTTCTTGAAGCTTGCAGCTAACTGAAGAGATCTGCATAAGAATTGTGCTGGTAATAACTCAAGTTTACTGTTCTTAGAACATAGAACTTTCTCCAGTGCTTGTCACGATAACGTTAAGAGCTCGCTGCACAATAAATATCAAGGAAGAACAAAAAAGTTCACGGTTAGTTTGATTTCAAGATAAATGGTTCAACATTTTCACGTTATAAGCTTTATGTGTAGGTCTCACCTTAGCAAGAGCAGTGACCCTTGTGTTTTTTGGTGGAAGTGAAAGGTCACTTAGGGACAACAGGTGAAACCCTAACTTGCATCATGGACACAACAACTTTAAATTTTATGTTAATGTGGGTTGGACTTTGTATAAAAGTGTGGTGTGGATACACGTTAGGTTATTATAAATGATCCTATGAACACTGGTCCAGGTGCAAAGATCTGTGAAGGTCAGGAAATTTCAAAGTCTCTTAAATTTGCAGGACTTGGAAGACTTTTAGTGGACACTTGGATTGTAACTCTTCCCTTTGATGAGTGTTAGAACTTAAAATGAGACACTTACTCAACCATCATCTTTAGCTTATGACTTGAGAGTCCTTTGTGGAGAACGAACTATTCCAAACAGCTAAGAAAAAGCTTGCTTCTTTTTGGAGACCTGTATGAGATTCATCAGTTGTAAGAAACAAGAGAAAAATCAGTCCACAAGACTTGAAATCATTCTTTCTTTGTATTGATATATATACATTGAAAGAGCAGGGCTTTTAATTGGATACATTTACGGCTACACATTACCCTTTCTCCGATACAAGATGATCCACCTGCCACATGTACTATCTTAATGTGATCTACACCCATCCTTATTGACAGTAGCAGATTTAAAAGAGCTCATTACCACCAGATAATAGATCTCTTGACCTTTCTCAGAGATGTTAGTTGTGAAGGATCTTGCCTCCCGGAGTTTTCCTCCTCTTCTTCTGCAACCTTGCTCTCTCTGAGAAATTGCTCTCGCAGATTAAAAGTCTGACTGCGATGGCAGAGTAGCAGGGAGGCAGTGAACCTTATGGCTCTGTCAGCTGGATTTCTGGACGGTTCATGCACTCTCCAAAGCTTTAAGAATGTTGTCAGTTAGATGCTGTGCCATGATTATAAATCGCTTAAAACCAGGCCAGGAAATTCATGACTTTTATGAGCATTGGGTGGGATCTGTTAGAGACTTTTTCCCCTGCAACTTGTTAGCAGGGTTATCGTATGCCTGCTACAGTATATATATGTTGCCATTTTCAGTTAGAAAAAAGTCACAAAAAAAAAAATTGTAATATATTTTTGCATATTTAAAAAAAAATGTTAATTAGAAAAGTGCATTTAGTATTGTGATATTGTGAGGTCTAGGTTACATCATATATATATATATATATATATATATATATATTACTCCATTTTATATACTTATTGATTAATTGATTGATTGATTGCCTTTTTTTAATAGAAATTAAACACATCAGAGGTTTAGTTGTCAAGATGTGTGGGCTACATACAGTACTCTGACACATAACCTATTTGTTCTGTCCTTGGAAGCCCACGCAAAAAGCAAAAAGAAATTAGGAGACTCTTACAAATATTTAGTCTGTACTGAGCATCTTCAATCTCCACTAAAGTTTTGGAAAGTTAGCCATTATATAAAGAAAAACAAAGGATATCCATCAACTGACTCCGATTAAATGAAGACTTTCATTTTCATTTTAATATTGTAAATTTTATCTGAAAAGGAGAGTACGTACATAGTAACTGTTTATTTCCTGCATGATTTAGCCAAAGATTCTCCTTTGACCTTTAATCCTGGTCAGGAGAAATCTAACCTAAATATCTGCAAACTTAATATTAAAGTAGATTCACATACTCTTTATGCTACACACTATACAGTATATAAGGATAAGGGAGGGGCTTGAAAGAATTTCAAAGAAGGAAGCATTTCTTACTTTCACATGTCCGTAGTGGAACTATTTGAGCCTTTTCATTGTATTTTATATTTTATGTACGATATGAAAAGCAATTTAGTATCTTTCGGGTTTTGTTCCTGGGAAAAATGTTAAAGTAGCCGATTTGAATGTTTGGAATGGAGAATATCTCTTAGCTTTGAAAGGTCTGTCTGTCGCACTTTTTGATTCATGTGAGAAAAAACCTTTATACTACATCACAAGATGATCTCAGGTAGAAGCCAAAGATGTGCACTATAAAAAGCTATCTGTGTAGTATTATACTTCAGTTTTGTTTTATCAGGCAAGAGAAGGGCACAAAACCAAGAGGATATCAAAATTAGAGTATAAAAAACCGAAAGGGAATGAGGGCAGTATTGAAGAACTTAGCATGCATAGACTCCGGATGGGGGACCTGATTAATTCACTTTGGCTTAGGCTTTGAGTACAACGTTTATGTACGCTGTTGTGTTGGACGAATCTAACCGTCATAGTAATTACTGACTTTGCGATCCGCGTTATTGTCATTGCCGACTTTGCAATCCACGGTGCCCCTTACAAGTTTGCAAGGTCGGTAAGAGTCACTCCATAGTTTTCCCTTTTGGGAAGACAAAAGTGAAACACCAGGAACTCCTGAGATTGTGATTATGAATCAAAAATAATTTTAAATATAATTGTTCAAACCTAACTTGACATATTCAACAGACCAAATGAAATGGGAAAATTTCTTCCAGTGGCCTGAATTGTTGGTAAAATATCCAATCCAACCATTTCAGAAGTTGCAAAACTGTTGTTAAGTCTTGTTCTTTAGGTGTTTTTGACCGCCCATCACTTCCTGTCCGACTGCCTCACTTCCTGTCCGACTGCCTAATCTCAGACTAGGAAAGATAGCACACTCTATGGAGTACGCAAAGCTGTTGGATTGTCCTTTCTTACAATTCACTCCCAGCAAACCACCCAACGGTTCTTTCTGTTGATATGACGTAGGTTTGATATCCCTTTCAATCTCTCACTCTTGGATACTTTGACATACATTTTGTATTTTGAAGTAAATTTTCACAAAAACCCCTGGCATGGTGCTCCTCAACTGCCCGCAAGGCCCAAATAAGTCGATACTAATGAAACTACTTGTTAAGGAGGGAAAGTTCTTGGAATCCACTCATCTTGCTTTGCATCAACTCATTAAAACAAACTGCTAATTCGAGTTCTCATCTCAGTCCCCCTCACCTCCCCCCCCCCCCACACTGTAATTACCTCAATGTTAGGTACTTCATTAGCACTGTCAACCCAGTTTGGTGAAAGGAAAACATGAAAGGTGTTTGAAAGCGTTCACATTTGTTATCCACCTTTACTTTCATCTTGAATGTAATACTGAAACTGTGTTAAGAATCTTTGCCAATCTTCCAGTTGGTTGGGGGTTGAATGTCATCATTATTATGGGTGTTCACCACCTTAGCAAAAAAACAAAACAGTTCTGAGGTTTTCTACAGTACGAAAGTTTCATGCAACTTGTTGAGAAATGGTAACTTTCAGTAAATATAGGTCCTATATAGTAGGGTGTGGTCAAAATGTTACGAAAGGCAACTCCCTGTTTTGTAATTGTTTTAATCATTGCCCTTGAAGTTGCTGTTTCCTGTGGGGTTTTTTTTCTGTTTTTTTTTTATCTATTGGTGTACAGTAGTCGGCAGGATATTACATTATCAAACTCTTCCAAATACTGTACGTTTCCATTGTATTCCGGTAGCTCTATTTAACTTTGGAACAGTTCACAGTTTGGATTACAGGGAATACTTAAAAGTGTTCTTTGTAGCAGTTTTGAAAGCTCAAAACTTTTCTCTTATAAAATACAAAGGTTTCTATGTTTAAAAAAAACCTACTGTTTACAGCTGTGTGTATGTGTATATATATTCATACGTACAAACATATATATACATTGACTTAAATTTTCAAATGGACTTATTGACTTGGCTTCCTCACTTTATACCTGTATCCTCACAGCTTGACCATTTTGCACCTCGATACTGGATAGATTATTCCCTGCAAGAAAGACAAATTCTCTTCACTCCTCCAACAATCTGTTTCATTTGCTCTGTAAAAAAATTGTCAAAAAATTATGCCCTTCATAGCAAGGGACAATGTATGAATCATCTGGTTAGTTAATTAAGCATGTGCTGTTACAGTACAGTATGTGGTACACATCACCTGATAGATGTACAGTACATGACAACATAGGCAAATGCAATGATCATGAATTTTAATTGTCTTTGTCAATTTAACACCACATTCCATTGTGCGTAGAGAGTAGATCTACAGATTCATTCGCTTTAGACAATTTGGGTCAATTGAAAAAGAATGTATATCATGTAAGATCAAATTTAAGGACTTTCATTATTTTGTATCTAGCAGTTTTTAAGGTTTTAAGTTTTGTTTCTTATAGAAGACTGAAAGTACTATGGTTCAGTGTGTACACATAACTAACAGTTTTCGGCATCGTTAATTTGATAATTCCTTAAATGCATAGCATTTTCGCTGTGTGATACTGGAGAAATTTCCTCCATATAGATGGCATTTATCATGTTTATGTGCAGTATCTCTCCCACAACATTTAGCTGAGTACTGTACTGTGCTGTAGCGGTCTGAGCAGAGTTCAGCATTACACCTGTCGAATAAATTTATCCGGTATTAAGGCACTGCAAAAGGCTATGCAAAACGGGCAAATACTTTTAGTTACAGAATGTAGCTGAACTGATATATAGCATTTTGTACACACTGAACCATAGGATTCTCAGTAATGTTATGTGCACCAAAATTTTATAATCCCTCGTCTTCGTCGTTGACGCATGTAGCCACACCAAATTATGTGAGCACTGACTTTATATATTCCCTGTCACCTCCTTACAGTGCTGTATTACAATGCATGGTGCCGTGGGTATTATACTAGTATTTATGATGTCTTGGAAATTCCTTTTCATATTTGCAATTATTTATCTCTGGTGTAATTATGCAGGCAATTTTTGTCATCTTGTTTGGCTTGGATGAAAGATGATGATGAGCTGAACAGTATCGACTGTATGTTTAATATTTTAGAAGATCACTGGCTGTATCTCAATGTCACGTTTAGGCATGCGTACATTAGCACACTCTCCCTCAGACGTAAGGGATCTGTTTGCTTCGACGACCATCATCCGCATAATCGATGCGATTATCGGTATGAACTCTATGATGTACTTCTTCCCAACGAAATTTGCAGAATAATTGTAAAGCTGAATATTACGTAGCTAAACCACTTTCTGATCAATCCTGATCAATTCTAATCAATCCTAACATTTTGTCCCAAATCCTATATGTAAATTAGACATGATATGAAGACTTTTGAAAGTGTTTAATGTCTTAATTGACATTTGTTGAATAATTACACAGCGTTGTCTGTATATCCATATGTTAAACTTCAGAGTAGTCATTGAGTTATCTATAAAAGAGTAAGCTAACTGTGAATATAGAAATCCTTTAACAAAACCAAACACAACACAGAAATTGTAAGGCAATTGACAACCTGATAGTATCCAAATAGTTCACTTATTAGGTTTCAACAATCCATTAGTTTCTTCCAGGAGACATATATCTACTGTAGGTTAAAGCCCATTTTTCAAGTGATAAAATGAGATGTTACATTCCAGGAAGAGGTGTTTTTTTCTCTCTTCCCTCTCCACATTAAACTGTACAGGCCTACATTACATGCAGTACACATGTATTTACAGTACATTGTAACCCTATTCAACATTTTAGTGACAATGTCTTCTGTATGATCTTTGCTGTACAGTACACTACAGTAGGTGTTTATTGTTGCAAATTGTTGGAATGTAAAAGTTAGCACTTGTATTGTAAGGCTCGTCACATTATTACTATATAAATTTACCAGAAATTCAACGTACAGTTATAAATTGAACAAATAGGGAATGGTCTTTCATGAATCCATTTCCATAATTTACCAATTTTTACTCCATTTTTTCCCTGTCAAATGGGCCGGCTCTGTTGTACTGTATGTACAGTATGCTGCTACTGCTCAAAATCAAAACATGAGTATTGATCAATGACTAAAATTAGGTTGGCCACACACCCCCACCCACTCATTGTCATCGTGCTGTTGTCACTGTATGTACAAAGGACACAGTACTGTACTACTACTGTAAGATGTGTGTATGATTCAGTATCACTTCACAGTATATATGTGAGTAGCCTTGGGTGTGGATGAATACAGTAGTTGTTGTCAATGAAAAGTTAATGAATATATTTATTTCGCAGCAGCTCGTTTTGCAAAAACTACATGTACAGTAGCTGTAACTGTGTCTTTTAAGGTTGTTAACATTAGAGTTTATTGTAAGTTAGGAAACTAATTTTAAGAGATGTTTTACTTTTCTTTTCTTTTTTACATTTATTCATGTTTTTTTACATTTTTGCTGTAATATTTTTATTCCACTGACCAACTAAGAAGGTAATTCTGTTTAAGGTTATTTACTGTACTCAAGAACCTCGTTGACAAAGCATTTTATGGTCGTTGCATAATTTTGATACTCGTATAAAGAATATATATGAGATGTATACCTCCACAAAACTACATGAACTCACCACTTGATTAGGTCACAAGTGTAGTTTTCTATTAAGAGGAAAGGCACAGGTGTTGTATTGTAATTGCTCTACTTCCCCCTTATGATGCTAAGTGTATAGGCTGCAGTAATCATACACTGCTGACATATGGAAATCTTTCCTGTGGCTTGATATCAAAGACACCTTGACATCAAATGACCTTGATATCAAACAACCTCTCAAAATAGAGGTTGAAAGCTGTTTAGCAAAGCAAGAGGTTGTGGGTGGGGGGGGGGGGGAGGCGATAATTTGTCTGCATTGCAAAATTCTATGCAGAATGGGTCAAGTTATCTATAGAGTATGAAAATGTGAACTGTATTTTTGGAAACAGGAACCATAATATTTTAAACGAAAAAATATTCACAGCCTTGGAATGGGCTATGTGCACAAAATTTGAACTCTAAATAATTCCCTGCAAATAAGTATAAAGATTCCATAATTGTTTGACACTAATAATTCAATTTCATACCCATTTTCTTCCAGTCTGTAATATTTAAGGTTAAGACTGTTGCTGTTGTGATTTTTCTGCATATAATGGTGGTCGGCCACAATGTCTGAAAACCGTTTAGTAGTTGGTAGTGCAGTATTTGGGAATGCACTTAGTAAAAGCATTTCATTCTCATCAATGCAGTTGATCTGAACATTTTATAAAAGGTCTCGGGACTCTCGGGGGGGGGGGGGCTTCCATAAGAGTGGGTTTTCCAAGACTAAGTTGACACTATTCAGTATCATCTTTCAAATTCTTTGGACAGCTGCTTGCATCCATTGACAGAAGATGAGTAAAATTCATCCAAATTTATCAGCCGTCTAGATGAAAACAGCTTCAATCGGTTTAAAAATATTTTTGTGTAAATGTAAGGGAATTTTACAATTACACCCCTCTATCTGTACTTCTGCTTCATAATTTTCCCGTCCAAACATTAGCATGTATATCCCAAAAGTACTTCATAACAATGGATAAATAATTATTTTTATGCAACGTACAGTATGGTTTGACAGCTCTTCTCTAATCCCTCTGCCTTGTACCCTCTCCCTTCTCCATTGTGTTTGTCCCCCTTCCTTTTTTTCCTCCTCAAAAAATAGTTCATGCTGAATGCATTTATAGATACGATCAGTGTTACTGTATAACACCCATTTTTATTGTTTCTGGAAAATCCCCCTTTCATGTGATTAGCTTAAGGGACTCTCGTTTATAATCCATGTTGAGTGATGATGTTGAACACCTCATGAATCCCTTTTTCAATTTTTTTTTTTTTTTTGGGTAGTCATTTAAAGTGCAATGTCCCAAATTCCTCTTGTTATTACACATCTGAAGCATCAACCAGAGATTTAATCCCCATTTGCCTATTGATCCCATTCTTCTCAGCGATGCATGCATAGCAACCGTTCACTGCTAGAGGGGTTAACGTAGCGACGTCGGTGATTTCTTTCATACCGTTAGTCGTCGTCTTCTCCAGTGGATATCGTGTGCCTGTGAGCCTTCTCCTCGGTGTAAATTAAAAATCCTTCTTGCGCTGATAAGTGGATGGAACAGACACGGGTTTATACTGAGATGATTCATTACGTGAACAAGCAAGGCTGCAATACTTGTTTGCACTCGTTATAGAGGGCAAAACAAAATCTCACAGCTCTCCACACCCATTTAAATATGAAAGAGAAATTGTAGGCCAACTTTGTTTTTATTAGAGCACTTAACAGCTCTTTTTCATCATGTCTTAAGAGTCACACACAACAAGTTTAGATTGTCTGGTGAGATTCTTAGGACAACAAGGACTGTGTGGTCATCCATTTCAGGATACGTTCAGGTGTTTCTCTTTCTAAATCTTCAAACAAGTTTCTTTGGTTTAAAATGAGACCTTGAGGTGCCTTAATTTTGTACACAATTTGGTGGTTACTCTCATTCAGGTTTTGATAGAGATTTGGGACTTAGCCATTTTAATAATATAATCTAGTGAAATGGAAATGTCGGTCAATATTTCCACCTAACACTCTCTACTGTACATTCCTTTTTTTATTCCTTTTTTTTTTTTGTGTGTACCAAATGTATTTCGTTGACTTGTTCAATATTTTCTGCTTTTCAGAAAATATTACTTTAGCTTGATAGTGTGTGTTGGTAATACACGTCATACATGTCAGTAATCAATTTATAATAGCAAACGGTTTTGCAAATGCACAGTGTTGGGAGTAACAGCTGTTAGTTGCAGATTAGTCTGAATAGTAAAAACTATTACAATAACTATTACGTTTAAGTTAAACAACACCGACGAATCAGTTACTCTGTTCGGAGAAATTAAAAGTGATTATGGATATAAAATATTGGAGGCCACCAAACGGGTCAATGGGCACTGACGTAGAAATAACTTTGAGAAAATTTTGCCAAAATTGTGTCTGGTAATTATACACTATCCATTACCATTTGACTCTTCCAGTACTTACCACCTTTGGCCCTCCCTCCCTCCCCACCCTCTCCTGGGCCAATCTAGAATATTTTGTTTACCCCACCAAACGTGAGATCTACGTATGTCAAGCTGGCAGTACGCATCATGTTTATGGGAAAATGTACGTGATTGGAATTAACAGTATAATCTTCTCAGGATTTTTAGACTGTTGAGATTCCTACTTCTTTTTGAGTTCCATTGTTAAAGTATTGAGTGGTAGTCAAAGTCATTTCCTTCCCAAGAATTAGAAAGGATTATTCCCCACTCCCCTTGTTTTGGGTCCATTCGTTCAGATGATAAAATGATAGCTACTTATATTGTAGCTGTCCTTATTTAATATATCAATATATGGGTACAAGCTGTCTGAGTAACAGTATTGTAGTTAGTTTTAGAAGGAAGCGAAAAAAATTGTTTCCTTGAAGAAATTAAACTCAGACACCCTCAGAATCAGCTGACTTGATAATGTTAACTACAATAAGTGATTGAATGGATTTGTTCAGAGTGTTTGTACAATTTGAATCAAAACTCTGTAATATGTGTATAAAACACTGTACTGTCTGTGTAACTCACTGTAGAGAGTTCTATTGATTGCTGACAAAGGTTCCTTCTAAACTTTTGTGGTTCTTCTAAACTAAAGTTTTGTGGTTTGACTGTGGAGTTAATAATTAGTGACCCATGTCATAGCGATTTTGAAGTAAACATAGTCCCAGTAGGGAGTAGCCATGTAAAAAGTCTTACTGTATACAGTATATACAGTATGTATTACAATTACTTTCAGTTGACCCAATATATAATTGATTGTCTGTGCTAAGTTTTCTCCCTCTCTGATAATGGCACTGTTTTGGCATTTTGCAAAATACAAAGATTATACTCAATATAATAATTGTATCTGTCAATGGATCAAGGCACATATTATAATGGAAGAAAGCTAACTCAATAAGCCTTACTTAAATGCTACTACGTTTAGTGTTGACTTCAATTTACACAGTCCAGGTGGTAACATACAGAGTGGTTTTAAGTAAAGGTCCTTTAAACGTTATGTTACTAGTCTACTGAATTCACATTGTATTAAGTTATGCAAAGCGCTAAATTTGTGGGACCTAAATATTTTTTTCTGCATTGTATTATTTTTGTATTATATTATTATATCAAATTTATTGCTATGAACAGGAAATATTCCTGTCTTAAAAAAGTTGTCGTCTTAATGTATTTTTGCGTTCTCTTCTTCCGTATCTCTGCAGAACAAAGTAGACGGGATGACCTGGAGTCGCTGGGTTACATGCTTATGTACTTCAACCTGGGCAGCCTGCCATGGCAAGGCCTTAAGGCAGCCACCAAAAAACAAAAATACGAAAAAATTAGCGAGAAAAAGATGTCTACGCCAATGGAAGTCTTGTGCAAAGGTTTTGCGTGTAAGTGTTTAACTATGAGAATGATTTCTTTATGAAACTGGTATCCAGAAGTCTCAGAGCTAATTTTTTAGCAGTTGTCCATTCCAGGAATGTCCAAGGGACAAATTGTAAATGTTCTATAAAATATTTAACCCTCAGACTTTTAGTCATGCAAGCAGCTTTTTCGAGTATCAATCAACCCAGAGTACTTTTTTGTTATGCAAAACTTGGATCTGGAGGTGAAGGAGATTTAACAAGCTTGTAAGATATTTGAAATTTTTAAAATTTATCTAGTACATTTCCAAAATGTGGCATAAAAGTTTGACATTTGTCCACTGCCCTTCATCGCCCAAAGTCAGTCGAGTTCCCCAATATGGCCGCTGTCATTCCTTTATTGGTGTGAACAGTGTCACTGCTTGAGATGTTTAATGCTGTTGTTGATCATTGGTTAGTCCCATAGTAGTATCATTTAAAACAACTAGTCACAGTCGCAGTCTAACTTGTCTCAATGCACTAGATACATAAAGGATATTGTTACTTTAAAGCAAGTGATGTGAGAACAAATCAGAAAGTCTAGTTAATTTCAAATCAAAAGGGTCCACACCTGGTCATAGCCTACCACGGTGTCATAGCTGCAGCTGTACCAAGCCTAGCCTAGTTTGCACATAGGAAATGGTGCCATTACCTGGTAAGACTAAATACAGTGGCGGAGCGTCCATACAGTCAGGGGGGCGGAAGCCCCCCCCCCCTGACGGACTCAAATGGACTGCTGGCGCCCTTTTCAGCTTTTTACCACTTTTTATTTATTCGTGATTATTGACTTTTTATTGCGCTCTCATCTACCTATTGACATTTGTCTCATTTTGTTGGTGTAATTTTGACAAATTCTGACAAAATGCAAATCACCAAGGCCCGGAAAGGGTCATTTCCGGCGATCTAGGGAGTATCTTTACTCAAAAAATATCTGTACGCTCCGCGCCAACCTGTGGTGGCACTCCGCTTAAATAGTTTCGAAAGCGCCCCTACAGACCATTCTTGCCCCCCTTGACCAATACCCCTAGCTCCGCCACTGACTAAATACCCAGTAATTGTACCCTTTTGGATCAAAACAAAGATGAATGGAACATTGCCCTCGTAAGTTGTTTCCAAAAGTGATACTATAATCTCGATAGCTTTCTTCTTTGGGGGGGGGGTGGGAGGAAGAGATACACAAGGAGGAGGGAAGAATGGGGACACTGCTTGAATTATTCAAACCCAGAAGTGAAACCATTTTGGGGATGAAAGAGAAATTTATAAAGCTGTTCCATTGTTGGTGTAAGTTATGTTTGACGTATACAGATAAACACAAACCTTTTTTGTGCAGAATTTCCATATCATATTTATATCTTGGTCAAAATATGTTGAAAGCATTTCATTGCTTGAGATTTGCAAAATGTATATTAAGAGTGATATTTCTTTTCATGCTTTAAGTTTGTTGTGCCCCAGAAGAGTACATAAATTTCACGTTAGTCAATCTATCATATGGATACTGGTCACATTCTTGTGTCGGTTAATAATCTTTCTTTTCTTTTTGTGTTTTTCTCTATTTTATTTGCAGCCGAGTTTGCAACATTCCTGAGCTATGCCCGCCACCTGCGGTTTGACGAGAAACCAGATTACTCATATCTCAGACAGTTGTTTCGCAATCTCTTCCATAGACAAGGCTTCTTCTACGATTATGTCTTTGACTGGAATATGCTGAAATTTGTAAGTGTGAGGAGAGCATCCTTACTTTTATATCCGTATTAAAAGAATCTGTCGGGAATGAAAGACAAACTGAGGATGGAGTGGGAAGAAGAATAGAAAGCAATCGCCATTATTTCCTGTCAATTTTTCTATCTTGTATTTGCAAGTACATATATAAGAGGAAGCGTTTAGTGGAACAGCTCATCGATACTTCATGCCACAGATCAAAGTTTTGGTCAGGCAAAACTAACAAAATATGTTATATTTCCTGGATCTAGGATATGAACGTTCAGTATCTAATTGGACAGATGTTAACATTTCAATATGTATATGCAGAATTTAGATTAAGCCTTGGTTAATCAAGGACCAGTTGAGTCCCTACCACATTAGTACTGGGACCCCACACAAGAAAAATCCTGGGTCAAAACACATCATAAAAAGCTATCTCTAAGCAAGAGTAAACAAAAATTCACCGAGTCACCAATGTGTGCGAAACCTAATCACTTATTTCTCAAAGTGTAATAGCAATGATCTTAGTTGCTGAACAGTAATAAACTTTTGAAAGGTAGTTTGTGAAGAATGCTTTAGATATGCTTACATCTTGAGTAATGTAACAAGCTTGCTATTTAAGAGTCCATGCAGGTCTTCTATCTAGTCGTTAAGATGCTATTTTACAGATATTGTATTTGTAAGGCCTCTGTTATTTGTATCCCAGCGTGAGAGATGTTTTCGGAAGGAGATTGTGGAGGCAAGGTTGGAGGATAGTATGTAAGGGAACTTCTTTGTTAAAATCAGCTTTCAGTGTCCATCTTGTTTTGGTGGGTGTTTGGTGGGTGATATAGTAATATATAGTCACACAGGAATTCACCTTTTCATAGTCATATGGTAGTTGGTGAAGCATTAAAGCTATTTATGGATGGACTGTTTGTCACTGCTACAAGATAACAGTGTGTGAATTTCACGGCCTGTCGTTCTTTACTTGGTTCTTTACAGCAGTGCGGCAGTGGCCGTACCACCGACGAATCCGACAGGGAAAGAAGAGAGAAGGATGACGGGAGACACAATCTCCATCACCCGAGGAGTTCCACCACAAGAGCATTAGCAGGAACCGCTGCCGGAGGTCGCGTCAAAGGTCAAGAACCCAATCAAGCCGCTGGCCATGGAGTTGGTGGTAAGTTGACACGTAAAGTGTTGACCAAACAATAGCGTTTATTAAGAGGACGTTCCCGTCACCGTCTTAACGGACCCGAAGCCAAGAGTTGGGAGGATTGAGGAAGAATGAGGATCGGATGGCAAGAAGTCAAAGGTCGCATCCATCACAGGATGTGACGTTGTCGTTCCCGGGTGTGGCACCACTCTCCTTTTTTGATATGTCACGTTGATTAATATTGTGCCCTTGACATGTATGACCTCAACAGGAACATCCCATCACTTTTGAAACATTTCTATACTTGCCTGTTTCAATCATTACATTTTTGACATGCTCTCTCTCTCCGTTTACTGTGCCTGCACCGTCTCAATGTTTGGAGGGGGGGGGGAGAGGGGGTGGAGCGGAAACATGACTCCTGACACTCCTCCCTATGATAAGTTATTTACTGGTTGAGATACATTACAAGGTCACCCTGTTGAATCATTTTATTATCACACATGGTCTCTCTCTCTCATCTCTCTGTTTATAACGGCTCCTGCATTGTCACAATTCTTGAAGGAATGGAGCAAAATGACATATGTATGTATGGTCTCTCCCTGTGTTAGTATAAATTGGTTGATAGGTAATACTTGAAGCTTGTTTAACTTGGTGGACATTTGTAAAGATTTCCCCTTTACTTACTTTGAGGAAGTTTTCCAGATGTACCGTGAAGTTAAAAAGACTACCAACTTTCTGTAAACAAAGACATTACAGTTCCGTAATTTGCTCGATAGCTATATAGATGTAAGGTTTCATTTTAGTTGGGCAAGTTTTCAGGTTGCTTTCAGATGTCAGTCCACAGAGAAGGGATATCTTTCGCTGTGAGGTTGTTGTGATTACCATATTTTCTCTTTTGGTCAGTTATTCCTCGGAATCTTGCTCCCAAATAGAAAACTTTTTTTTTTCCAACGTCGATTTAAAAAAAAAATTTCTCCTTCCTCTGCCATTGTTTCATCTGACCTTTGATCCAAAAGAACCTCTTTGCTTTCTTTTACTCGCCTCCTCCTGCCTTTCTCTAAGGGAATCAACTCCGCACTTAGTTTGTGCAGAGGCTTAGCACTTGGTATGTCATTACTATTTTCATCATCTTTGTTGTTGAACGTGTTTTGGTCGTGTGCAATTTCTTCTCATCGTTCGTCTGTTCAATTTTTTCTTTTCTGTTCTTATATTGGCACTGTCCTACCCTGCCTTCTGTTTGCTTGGCTTTACTTGTGACCAGCAGAGGAATTCGATATTAGTGAACGATGTTGCTTGAAAGAATGGCTTGGTTTTTCAAATTCATCGGGCAGAATGGGTTTGGGATACCCTTTTTGGTGTCTTATGTATATTTGAGGGAAACAGTTCAACTTCTTGGAAGTAAAAACAGAGATTAAAGAGTGCTTCCATTTCCTTAAAGTAAAGGTATTTGGGAGAGAGGTAGAACCAACTGATAATATTTAGATACTAAATCGAACTTGGCTAAGTGCTTTTGGCTAAGTGCTTGCCCCATATGAATCTGAACGTTTGTCGATGAAATTAGTCCATAATCATTACATACATTAAAAGAGAGTCTTTTTCAATAATAAATAGCCTCAAGTTTTCCCAAGTAATAAACCTTGTAATAAAGTATTCTAATTACAAAATAAATCACTTTGAAAAGCTTGAATATACGAAAGAGTCATTTTTACAAAGCTAAATAAGACATTTCTGGCCTGTTTGCACCTCATTCTAGGGTTTGACCCATAAGAAACATATATTAAATTCAAATATGAGATTTGCCCACTGCCATGGTTGTTCTGTTTACTTTCAAAAGATTTTTCTTAAATTTTTAATATTTGTCTTTGTCTTGCCAAATACTGTGGTATGGGTATTAATGTTGTCACAATGTTTAATAGTTTTATGAAGTAAGTTTTGTTTTGGTTTGTTGTGGTGGATGTTGTTATGTTTCTGCTCTCATATTTTGGTGAAGGGAAACTGAAAGTTTGTGAATGTTGAATGGGTTTCAGACCTAAGCTAGCCGTATCCTGTTTTTGTCATAATAATTTGGTTTTAGCAAGGATGCACTCTGTCAAAGACTGAAAGTTATTTTTATTTTTTTATTTTTGGGGGGGGGGGGATAATTGTGTGGTGTGGTATGAAAGGGGAAGGTTGTTTGTTCTTCTGGTAGCTTCTTGCTTGTTACAATAATTTGATAGGGTGAAGGTTATGTGAAAGTTAAGTGGTTTGTGATGGTATATGTTTGTCGTGCTGAATGTTTCTATGTTAGTGTTTTGTTTTTGTTTTTTGAAAAACATTTCTAAAATATACATCTTTTGTGTACAAAATGCTATGTGGTTTTCACCTGAAGTTTCAGAAAATGTTGTAAGCAATGAACTTGGATTCAGAGATCAAATTTGTGTTATGTGGCATGTGGGTGTGTTTACTGTACTGGGTGTTGATTTGTTCTTGTTGTATTTTGTCTTATTTTGGTCTGGAGAGTAAATATTTGTCAAGTTACTTGGTCTTATAGTGTAAAAGTTGTGTATAGTGTATGTGTTGCATACCGTACTATATTGTCCTTGTTAGGATAACAAATTGTGACAGTGGTTATGCGTGCTCTGACGTCCATGTCTTTTTGTTTGTAGTATATTGGTGTGTGTGTTTGTGGAAGGGGGGTGAAGCATAATGTTAAATCAAAATCAATAAATTGCACATGTGCCAGTAGCTACGAGTCAAGCAAATGTGATGGCAAAGATGCTTCACTGTCGCCCGCACCCTCCAAACCCACCCCCCCCAACACCCCCCTATCAAGCGACAGAATTATGATATACGACATCGTTGGAGGTCTCTAGTCTAACAATAAACATTGCCATAAGTTTTACGTCAAAAACAGATTCCTCTTTACCCCGGGAGTGACCCTAGGGATTCTTTCCTTTCATGCACATTCACTTCATTTGAATCAAATTGTACCTTGAAGGTCAAGAAGCAATGCTTCTTAACACTAATTAGGAAAATAATGGGCATTATCCTAGGAACTCGGAGTTGATCTGATGAAAGTTGAAAATGGGTTTGCAATATTAGTAGGGAAAAAAACCAAAACCAAAGAAAACAACATCTGGGGGCTACCTACCTTGAACTGTCCCATGTTTCTGTTGATTTTTGCCCGATTCATTCTTACTCGTTTGTTTTTTTCCAGTTTAAGGTTAAGATAGGTTTGAATGGCAAGTTGAAAGATAAAAAAAGACCAAATATGATGAATGTGACTAGCAAATCGAGTTCTCCCTCCTCTTGATACCTTTACATATTGCTATTTCCTTCTTTCTGTTGTTTTGGGTATTCCCCCCCCCCCCCCCAAACACACCCTTGCAACATTCTGTTGTTGATCGTGGTGCATGATAAGTTATCATTGTTTCTAACTAACGCTTGTCTATGCTGGTTGGTTATTCTTTTACACTCCTCCTGTATGGTTGTCATCAGATCGGATTTTGCACACGCAGCGTATAATATTCGGCTTATATTTTGTCTGCTGCCCTCATTGTCATCGTCTAAGATATTTTAGTGCATCTCACTTTCTGCACTTAAGCTGAGATGGTCGATCTTCAGATGAGTTGAATAAATTCATGAGCTTAAAAGGCTTAACAATGAAATAATAGCACAGAACATATACAATTCCCTGTCCCTTCCCCATTTCCACATATACACACACACAGGAGTGTTTTACATTCCAAGTCAGAACCCTATTGTTGTTTTTTCTTTTCCATTGTGAAGATCCATGTACCCTAACCTTAACAACACCCCTAAACAATAGAATACTACTGAGGTCTTGGTGATCCTCTGTTCAAGTCCTCAATCAGAATACAAACAAGTTCACAGACGCACACTTTCTCAGAGAGAGTCCTTGCTGAATCATGGCCTTATAATGATTCCTTTACCTTATAAACAGATAAATCGCTGAAATTTGACCAAGTTAGTATAAAGAGAATTAAACAAAAATGTATATTTCGAGGATAAAATACCTATACCTCCCTCTTCCTTCCCCTCCCCTCTCAGTCATAATACAAACAAGTTCACAGACGCACACTTTCTCAGAGGATAAAATACCATTACCTCCCTCTTCCTTCCCCTCCCCTCTCAATCAGAATACAAACAAGTTCACAGACGCACACTTTCTCAGAGAGAGTCCTTGCTGAAACATGACCTCAATGATTCCTTTACGTTATAAACAGATAATCGCTGAAATTTGACCAAGTTGATATATGAGAATAAAACAAAAATGTACAATTTGAAGATTAAATACCTTTACCTCCCTCTTCTTTCCCCTCCCCAAACATATCAGTTCCCCTTTGCCCATTGTTTGTATCTTGTTTCGCAACGAGATAACCGGTAACCAACATGCTTAACGTCCATCGAGTTTGTCCGTATCGAATTCATGTTCATCTCCTATTTGTCATTGTGTGTTTTGTTAATGTATAAAGTATCCTTCATGCATGATTGTGTGTACTATACCTATATATCCATCACCCCGGCCATTCTTTCATCTATTTTAAATGTTCATATTCTTCCATTACTGCACCCAGTGTCATCCATGATGCACTTGATATGTCAAGGTATATCCTTCAGTAATTCCTTCTTCATTTCTCCTTGTCATTGTATGCACATGTAATCATTCACCCATTAATCCATTCACTCATTTCACAAAGAAGGGCTCTCATTACAGAATGGTGGCTTTTTTTTTTCAAGTTTTGAAGTCTCCATTTTTCTGCCAGAGTCCCTCGATATTTTTTTTTTTTGGGTGGGGGGGTGGGCAACTATTTTCAAAACTATGCCATGTGTGCAGTCTGGTCTCATCAACAATAGGCCAACATTTTTTCAACAATTGATTACATGGTTTTGCAGTATTATCAAAATGTGATTGCAGGTCAGAAAAACTTGATGACCAATCATGTTATTATCATGTCGCATAGTGAAAATGCTACTTTTAAAAAAAAATGCTCAACTTTCTAAATTAAAATGCAAAGCATATTTTAATAAGCATGTTTTTTTTTTTCATAAAGAGCTTAAGCTAATTTTCACAAAATTCATGACAAATCAAATTCAGTTAAAAGACCCCAATATTGAGCACTATGCAAATATATTTGTAAGCACTGATTAATTTCCTAGCTTTAAGTTACTCCATCCCCATTTATGACATAGGTGATTTTTTTTCCTTTCTTTTTTATGGACCTAGAGGGTGTCGCCATTTTCCTCATCATAGTCTCACACATGTATATCTGTTACCCTTGTTTTTGTTCTTACACATGCCTGCTTGTATAACTTTTACTTTTTTTGCATGACGTTTCGTCTTCTTCTTCTTCATCTTCTCGTTTGTCGTCTCTTTCCTGCACCCTTTTCTTTCTCCCTTCCCTAGGCTCCTCCAGCGTGCATGTATCGGCCTCTGCTAACTCATGTCAGGCTAGCATGTCCACTCCATCCCATAAGAACGATAGGCTTCCCCGCCCCTGGGTGCCCATACCCCGGGGTCAACAGGACCAGGCTTGCCAAACCCACGTCGCTTGCAAAGGAAATCAGAGAGCAAAACCGGGCAGACTCAGGAGAAAGTAGAGAGAACTGGTTTAAGTATGTATATGATTAACAGTATAGTCAGTATTGCTAATTTCGGAACACTGCCAATTTCGGACACCCCTAAGAAATGCACGATTTCACCATGACAACCTACAGGAAGAGCCAAATTTCACCAAAAAGTACGAAGCTACAGTTATTTTCTCTCCAAAATGACCCGTGTGCAAGTAAATACTTACATATTTGTCAATAAAATGACAGAGATCTATGAAGTCTGTTATAATTACTGAAAGAGCAACTGCGCCACCAATTTTATCACTAGCGCCACACTGTGGGACTGTGTGTCCGAAATTGGCAATACTCTAGCAAAGAAATACCAGTTCCACAATCACGAAGAATCTTCTTTTTTACAACGTGAAAACAGTTTGCAGGAAAGAAAGTTTGGCCGTGTATCGTACTATAACATACTTCTCCCACCATATCAAGTATATTTTCAGGTGATTTATACCAAATAGATATAGTTTTGGGGTGTTTTAAGGCTTAGGTGTCCGGAATACGAAGTGCCTATGCTACTAGCCATGACTAACTGATATCTCAAAAACTAATTCATCTACTAATTTCATGTATCACACTCTCTCAAGTTATTGTACTGTTTCTTGACACCAACTTGATGTTTTGTTGTTTTGTTTTTCATTATTTTCTTTAAAAAAAAAAGACAAACTTTTGTTTTGCACAATCACACTGTTACATACGCTGGGCCCCCCTCCCTCCCCCACGACCTGGAAAGAGAAATTTAAGTAGATCAAATATTAGAATACCCACCAAGATTTTCCTTTGAATTTCGTAAGACCTGTTCCCGTGATAACGAATTAATTAGCATCGTGTGAGATGGTTTTATCATCCACGATTACATAATGACATAATAACAAGAAAATGGTGACACATTGCTATGAATAACCTTAAAAGACTGATGATGCTTGGTTCCTTCGGGTTAGTATTCCCAATTGAGAGTCGCCTCTTATAGTAGGAAGCACACCTCTAGGATACCTTCTGAAACGAAGTTTTATGTTTTTCTACACACAAAAATATCTTAACAGTGACTGGCCTGAGGCACGACATTATCTCCAAAAATGTTTGTTTCTCGTTAATATTCACACGGTGCGTTTCTTTTCTGTTCCGTCTGCAGCTCCATCACCCCGTCCAATTTCAAGAGCGGAAGCCCAAAGATCAGTGAGTCGTAGGCTTCACAGAGGTGTCGCCACTCAGGTCGCCAGCGCGGCAGACCCTGCCAGGAGGGACTATGGTAGAATAGCCACGCCGTTCACTGCTATGAATGGGGGTGCTACGGGGGCAATGAAATTGGACATGGGTATTGATGAGAATGCTGCCAGGACCTCTTCCTCTAGGTATATTCGTAAATGACAACAAATCTGTCACCACGTGCCTCGAAACGTCACCTCTAACAGTCGTGACATTGTCGTGAACTGCTGTACTAAAACGGGGAGAGAAAAAAAATGTAAAAAAAATAGTGCTACCATGCTGGAAATACGTATAAACCAAAACAACAAAAAAATCGTTTAAAGAAATGGTGGTCATCGGACAGTTGCAATAGCCAGCATTTATTTTGTGCAAGTGAAAAACAGTTTTGCCACTATCAACACTTGTGCCCTGCACCTTGTGTATGCATGTGAATCTGGAGGTTGCTTCAAGTTTGGAGAAGAGAGAGAGAGAGAGGATGAAGAGATGAAAACAGAGGAAGACCTTGCTACTGAACACCTAGCTCATAACTTTCTTCCGTTTGAAAATCTTTTTACATTTTCTGATTACATTTGGTGTTTATTACCTTGTTAAAACATTTTTTTCTTTCTTTCTGTCGTCAAATTTTTCTTCCTTCATTCTTCTTCTTCTTTTTATTTTTTTTTCTTCTTCTTCTCGAGAAGGACGGCAGCATGTTTTTTTTTATGGGGATAAAATTGGACAACTCGAGTAAAACGGTGTCCTCTCTTCGTATGGTGGTTCTTCTTAAATGAAGAAACAAGAGAATGTCTCACCGAGTGGTTTATTGCTGTGCCCAGAATTGGGGGGGAACAAAATACCCCGAAAAGTTCAGTTTTGAAGAAAAAAAACGTCTTTAATGTTCTCAAACCTTTTCGTGTCGTTGGAGAAGTTACGAGGGGGAAAGAAATTTCTCTCTGAAATACTTGATTATAGAGAAATGAAGCATGCTTGATGAAATGGTAGTTTTACTTGTATTAAAGGTTTGGGTGGAAAATTAAGCAATTGTTGCTGAATGAATCTGTACCAAAAATGGAGAGGGAGGGAGGGGGTTGGGTGGGGTAGTTGACATTAGTGAGCTTAAGTTTCAGTAATGTCAAAGAGTCGTTACCAAATGTCACATGGGTGATGCGATTCCAGCACAGAATCGTGAGTCAGTGTTTGTAAACGAATATGGTTGGCCCTTATTGTGCAGCTCGGCCCTAAGCTGGATAAAGTAACCTGGATTAAGGCTTTAATCCTTTGAGTTTCGCCTCTAAAACCCGTCGCATCTGGTATGCTGGTATGATCTGTCTAGCTTAGTGACCATCAGACCAATCAGAAACATGATGCCTTTACCATTATGGTTGAAGAAACTGCAGACTGCGCTCATGTATTTGTCTCGACAAGAATCGAAACATCGGGTCTGACCCTCACTGGAATGATTTGATGGACTGACTTTGGCTAAGTAATTAATAAGTTAATTAAGCAGTACCTTACTTCACTCATCTTGTCAATGTTTTGTCGTAAAGGAAAATTTGTTACTTTATTGTTTTTCTTTCTCGACATTATCTTATGTTATGGTTAGAACCACCTCTTTTTGTCAAAATTTAATGTGACATCTTTCAATGCCTTTTTTTTTTGGGTAATGATGGGAAAATGCCTCAATTTTCAGCCAGTTTTATGTACCAAAGGAGTCACTGTATTGGTGCGTTGTCAACATTAATTGTTTCCACCGTGACAATTTTGTGCCCACATGTTTAATTTTTTTTTTTTTTTAAATTTTCTCACCAAATTGAATATTCATTCAGCAATTTAAATGTTCTCACAATAGCAATATGATAAATCAACCACCTTTCATCTGTGACTCTGTTTGGTTTATTAATAGCAAACTGCTTTTATTTTGTTATTTACCAACCTACCGAAAATCTCATCGATGTCATTAGCAGTTTTTGTTCTGACAATCTCCACATGTTTTTGGTGTAAGAAGCTGCTCTGCAATATTGTATAATTACCCATAATCCTCTTGTTGTGGATTGGAAAATTCCAGGTGGTATGACAAGGGCATTGGTGTGACTGATCCTCCAGTCAAATGAGGTGGAGTTCACTGTTTGAGGAAGAAGTAGGCTGGCTCTCTGGTAGTACCTGCATAACATGTGTATGTGATAACCAACATATACAGTTAGAATCTTGTAGCTGATTATACAAGTTTATAAAGCCCAGTTAATAGTTTTGTACTCGTTAGGTGAGACTTACACGGAAAAATGAACGCACGATCGAGTACAAGTGCGAGTTGAAAGGGTTACGCATAGAAGGCTGCAAGGTAATGAACGCTACACAAAATGATTATTGTTGTGATGAACCATCAGTGGTCAAATCTTTGTGTGGTTTATACATGACCACATTGTCATGAAGAGTCTGTCTGTCTGTGGGATGAGTGCAACTCTCTCAGCCCCAGCGTTACCAAGGAGATCATGATGTTGAACAATTCACTCTTTGAAGTTACAAGCAACTGTGTGTAATTATTCAAAACCTTTTACAGTGTACAGGTCAAAGCAATAGTCTGGCTCATTCGCTACAGTAGAAGTATACAGTGACAGCTTACCGAACATTGCATGATCCAATCGTTGCCATGGGTACAGGTGTGTTTACTGCTGTATTGCAGAGTAGCTGTGCAGGCTATGTTATGACTGTAATACAGGGTAACAACATGGATAATGTAAGTGGGCATTAGAATATCGACTCACACACTACTGCGGGGGGGGGGGGTTGTATCTTAGAGTGTCGCTGCCACGCCCGCTACATATGTGGTAGGAGAAAGTATTAAGTTACCCGTAAAAATCTTCATTTCAATTTCTAAGGTCACCAGAGAGGAGGTTTACATTACTTGAGAGCGAGACATTTTATTAATGATGAGTTTGTTATACAGGTGGTTTGTTTTACATTCAGGGGAAAGTGTTTGCGATTCTCTGGCGCATGACTTGGATCTATTCCTGACTTTGAGTCTGTCATTTTAACATTTGTAATGGCTGCTTAGCACAGTGGGTTAACAGATGATTTTGTTAGTTGTGTTACAACACTCATCTGCAAATGGTGGGTCATGTCTGGTATTGGATGCCGAACGTGCAATCAGAGAATTTATCCATTTCCTATGTTTTTTGATGTTTATAAAGCCAATTATTTCCAAAGCAATGAATATAATTAGCCCGTTTCCCAGGCTTAGAAAACTGATATTGCCATCATTTCATGTTAATACTTGACATTGCTGCTGAAATGAAGACACATGTCGATTGGTTCATAGCATAGTATACATTGTTCATTCATACTTAGTAAAGATTCCTAAATCCTATTGGTCCATTCAGGTCAGCTGACCGTGGTTAATCCTGTGAGTAACGCACGGTAAAATTACGGGGCATCACTTTAATAAATCTTTGGTTATATGTAACCAAAAATGTTTTGTTTTATGATTTTTCCCCCACACAAATGGTAGTGTATGAATGAACGGGGTTAATCAAAGGTCTAGCGTGCGTTACTCACATGATTAATGCACTCCGGGTGTTAATGCTATCACTGGATGCACTCGGGCTCCGCCCTCGTGCATCGCTTGCATTATCCCCCGATCGTGCATTAATCCTGTGAGTAACGCACGCTAGACCGTTGATTAACCCTTTATTTACACATGTCAAGGTCTAAATTTTTATGTTAAGATCCAGTTGAAGCTTACAGAATGATGACAGTATTTGACAATAATATAATCTGTACTTATTCAAATTTTTGCATAATATGTGTGAAACATAAAAGAAAATTTCAGTTGAGATATTTGCATTATGGTTTACTACACTGCCAATTTTTTTTTGAAGGTCATCAGCAATTATTTCTTAGTAACCGTTTCAAACAATGCCTCCAAAGTAAGATGAAAGATGTTAGTTGTTAGATACGTTAAGCCTTGCTCGAGGTGATTGCAGAAAATTAAGGCAGTATCCATTTGTGGATTGAGCGGTACGGAATATTTAACAGAAATTTATTTTGTAAATGTCTGCCTTCACTACCCGCGTCATACTTCCAAGTGGCATATTTGTAAAATTTCGATAGATTCTCTGGCTGAGAACCAAAAAAAAAACATTGAAAGAAAACAAAGAAGAGTAGACCTGTTCAACAATAGAAAAAAAATATGGAAGTGGACTTTTCCTCTCAGGTGTCAGGAAGTGAAACAGCCCTCCTCCCCCCCCCCCCTCCCAAAGTTTAGTAATGATAGTATACATTTAATATAATGGAGCTCTTGAAGCAGACTCTAATACAAAAATAAAATTATCAAGCAAGTTGACTTTCAATATGTACAGATATCTAGGGAAGAGATTCGGTACTGTGTTTTACAACCAATTAAAGAGAAACGACAATTTTCAAATTATTTCTGACGTCATTATCCATCAAACTTTGTTAAACCAGGACTATGGGGTTAAATGAGATTCAAGAAATAATCAGTCGCTTTAAACAAAATGATGACAGAAGGATAAAAGGAGATTTTTCTGTATTTTCAAAAGACAGAAATTTGGCTATATCATTGAAAAAAGTAAAGAAGTTTTGTTCACTCGACAATGAGTTATTCTTGGGTCACCAAACATTCATGACAGTGCATGCATTTTGTAATCGTTGGTGTAATCCTGGGAGTTTCATGTCAAAAACTTTATCAAATATTAAACTAGCTTCATTGAAGTGACAATGGCCAACATCATTCAATGAAAGTATTCACAAATGCAAAGCAAGCTGTTGAATTTTTTTTTTTTTTTTTAATGCAATTTTGTGTCTTTTTGCACATTTATTTGGGCATTTTCCGTAAATTAGTAGACCAAAATTTTTCAATGGACAAGCAGATGTGCAACCTTGCTCACTTATTTCTCACAATTTTCTACCTAGTCATCCAAAAATCAAGCGAGGAATTAAGGGTTTGTACTTACCTCTGTAGATATGAGACAAAACTATACAAATGAGTGGAACGATTTTGGATATAGTTAAAACAAATAAAGAAATGTTATTATACTGCAGGAAGAATTTACTCGTCGGATATATGAAGGGAGTTGGCAGTGCATGTTGAATTTAAGGTCAAGATACGATTGTGAACATATGTACTTCCTGAATGGACCATCTGTATTCTGTACCACAAATTCCAGTATTTGAATTTTTCTTTTTTTCAACAAATGGGCACATTTGGAGCTGGTGAGTGGCGGGAGTAGTTTGGTGGGTGGGTGGGTGGGTGGGAAAAGGATTGGGATAGAGGGTTGAAGGTATTTCCTCCATGGGGACTCATGTACATGTGGCGAACTGTATTGCCAAAGCAGTGACTGTTTCAACGGCGGGCGCTTACGTAACGTCATCTATCAATGACTGTTAAGCCCTCAGCTATAAGAACTGCATCTGATACTCAATGGTAATCGCAGAGTGCGGTGTGGATGTTAAAGAACCATTGGGGATGGTGGTAAGAGGGGAGGGGGAGGGTAGGGCTGGAGATGAGCTGTAGATGATGGGGAACAGAAAAGATTTTATTTGGTTAACCACCATCTTGATGGTCTCTGCTACCCAAAGTGAAGCAAAACTCTTTTTGTCTGCCACCATAGTAGCATGTAACATTATTAGTTTGCAACCAAAAGTTGTGCAAGTATTTGGACGTGTTCACGTTAATCCTTCTTCAGTTGATCAGGGAGGAAGATGATTTAGAGCATTACATAGAGCATTTCATTGAGCATCGGCCTGCAAACTATTGGGCAGGACACAGTGGACCAAGGCTTCGGTGGGTCTTCCAGATGTAGCCATAATTGTATTCAGTGTTCGGATCTTTCCAGACATAGCAAAAACTCAGTCTACCATTTTCAGGGCTTGCCTTCAGAGATCCATGAAGTCATTTTTTCTTTAACGTCATAAAGTCCAAGCTTAGTTTTCATGCATTCTGAGGACTGATTGTGAGGGATGGGATGGTGGGGGGGGGGGGTGTCTAGTGGGGTGTGGTTCAGTCCTCATTGAAGATTCTTGGTCTCGAACCTAGAGGTGGATTACAGACCGTTGGCACCAGAGCATGGTGTATATAGATGAGATATACATTGATGTAGTGGTCTAACATCTTTACCAGGTGCTGAGAAGTGGGTGGGTCGATAGCTTTCAGAGTGAAAGAGAGATACAAGTGATTTTGTTTGGTATGTTTGTTGGTCTAAAACTCTACTGTTTCCATTGTGGCTTATTGATGACTGGAAAAGCTGAAATAGAGATGTGTAATCGAGAAGGGTTATATTTTCTACGTAATCGCCATATGTCCACGGTTGGACCTTTTAAAGCACCACCTCGTTGAGTTTTTCATGACAATAAATATTTGCTTTCCACCACGTCAACTACTAGCCCAACAGATCAGGTGAATGAATTTCAGTGAACAGTCACTTCTCCCTTAACCAAAACAGCAGGTGGTAATAGCTGTGAAAATATCTTCATACGTTGTGATATCGCTATACCAATTTCAGCCCAGAAACTTATTTGCAAATTAGGCAGCTGGGCTATTTTTTGCAGTATGGCGGGTCAAGGCTAGGCTGATAACTATTGTGTTGAAAAGTGTTAGGCTTTCTTAATGATTTAAATAGCAGTTGGTGCATCGATGATGCACAAGAGGATACAAACAAAAGGTTCCCTTCAACTGTATATGACGGTGATAGAAATACGTTGAATAACACAACCAGCATTGGTCATTTGTACGAAAAAAATTGGGAAGCAATTTCTAATCTGTTTTTATTAATAATATTATTCCTACCATTCATAACAAATCATACAACCTTTATATCAAGGGCGTAGGAACCGGGGGGGCGCCAGCCCCCCAGTGAAAAATATGGTGGGGCGGAAGTGTCATTCCGCCCCCCCTGCTCCGCAAGTCAGAAAACCCCATTTTCATTTCCAAATGAGAAAAAAATCTCATTTGGAGCACCAAATTGCATCTAAGGCCAGGTGAAAATGCAAAATTATTTACAAAATGGAGTGGCCGGGTGTTGAAGTGTGCTTTATTGCACCAAATTGCATCTGAGGCCACCTGGAAATGCAAAAAAATTCCAAAGGGGACCCCTCCCCAGGCCGGCCATCAGTCTTCAGCCCCCCCACTCAAAAGTACCTTCCTACGCCACTGCTTTATATTATCACTTTAGTGATTGCAACCATTGTCGGTCGGTCAAATCTGTGACCAGCATGATGTTGCCTCCATCACCTCCTGAGCTGTGCGACTTTTTAACGATAGGAACTTTTCATTTGGAATGAGTTTTAAGTCTGTTACATACAATTTTGCATGATGGAATTGGTAAATTAATCCATATATTCTCTCCACCTTTTCTTTTTATTCTCTCCTTTTGTGAGGGAGGGGGAGATGGTGATTTAGAACAACAATTGTTTAGCAGTATGATGAATGAGGATTATGGAATATGAAACGGCTAAAATCATATATGTCATTATTGGCTATGAATGAAGGGTGAGCTACCCAGGAGGGAGGGGGAGTAGACCCAGTGGGGGAGGGGTTGGAGTGGAGAGAGAGATAAGGGATTTGGTTGTTTAGCAAAAAAAGTTATCACATGTGTCAAGAGATAGAACTTGGCACTCTATTGTTTGTTTGTACTTTTTTTTTTATTTGATATAAACCATATGGTTTTCTTAGGCAGTATGTTCCTTTAAGAGATAGTGTTGTCGTGAGGCTGCCATAGCTTCATGTTTGTGTTGTTGTATACTTTCGTGTGTGAAATAGATGAGAATGAATAGGTTCAAGTTATGCTATTATTGCATTTTGTTTGGCGACTTTCCGTAGCCTTGTGCATTGTATAATTGTAATCAGAATAAAAAATGTACAGAATGAAAAAAAAAAGTTCGGTGTTCAGAAAAGTTATCTTTGTAATTGATCTTTCGATTTTTTTCTTCCCCTCTACCCACCCCCCCCCCCCACCCATCTTTCTTACATCTTTGTGAAGTCTGGATCTGTGTCCATAAGTGCATACGCTTACAGAACTACCAGGCAAACACACAAGAAGAAATAGTTGGGGTCTAGGGAGGTGTGGTAAAAATTAAGCCCTCGAAAATTTACCTTACATGTGGCACAAATGTGTTGTTAAGATGGATGTAGAATGGGTGGCTATGTTCCATCACCGACTCACCCTTTCCCATTCATTCAGATTTATCTGTGTGTAAATAGGTGTCCAATCATTCGACAAATAGTCTCCTGGAAAAAAAACCTCTATAGCGGAAGCGCGCCTTATTCTTCTTCATCCCTCTCCTCCTCCCAACCCTCCCCCCCCCCCACTTGGCTCCACAAATTTGTCCCCTGCCCTGTGGTTCCACGTGGGTCCTCCGTTTCTTGCGCCACAATGTCTTTGCATTACGATACTGAAGTAATTGATAGCAGGTGGAAGTTATGGACAAAATAAAGTAAATTTTTTACAGATGGCGTTTGTCTCAGTCCCGGACAACCTCGCTGTCTCCCGAAGTTATGTGTTAACATCCCGGCAACCTTTCCATTTCTAACTATTATTAATGTTTAATTGCAATCAGAAATGGGCAGTATGTATGTTAGGAACATGGAGAAATCCCACTGGTATAATATTCTTATGCCACTGTGTTCTGGATCATTTGATTTATTATTCATATAATGTATTTATTATTATCGTGATTATAATTTTCCTATCTTGACAAATACCTAACTACTGACCACTGCTTCAAGGTCAAAATATTTCCTGTTTTAACTGAGAATTTTCTATGGCACGGCTAATTATCTAGTAATGACACGGCTTATGATCTACTAAAACTGGTTGTGAGCGAGTTTTCGCTGATTGGCTCAGAGCCGTGCATAAATTTAAATCCAGCTTTGCAGTGACTGCGATATGTGTTCGTTCAGAAACGTGACATATTATAACCGCGGTACTGTATATACCATATTATTACGAGAATTGATAGCTTCCAGAAAATAAATCTGTTGGATTGTTCATTTGCAAAGACTTTTCTGTACAAATATCTCAGAGTCAGCTCTTCAATAATAATTTAATCAGCAGTCTTACTTTTTCTCCCACGTGATTTTTTTGTTTATATACTCTCCGGGTTTTGGCTCGACCTCAACATATTATGTTACCTGTGCAGGTTACGGTAATGCTAGCTTATAGCATTCTCGCTGTAACGGTTGGTATACCGGGCAACATCGCGGTTATTAAAGTGTTTAAAAGAAACCCAGCCGAATCTGCTCCGAAACTTTTGATTCGGTATTTAGGGATATTTGACTTGTGTTCGTGCCTAATAACCTCACTAAGAGTCGTTTTCTGGATACCGGACGTTGTCACCGACGTAAGTTGTAAATTGTTTTCTCTTTTGACAGTTTGGGGGAACTTTATGTCCTTATTTTTAACCCTCTTCATTGCTATCGATCGGTATATCGCTGTATGTCAACCTAAGAAGTATTTGTTAAGGCCAAAATCGGTGGAAAAAGCTACGTGGGTGAGTTTCATGATTTCTTTGGTCTTAGCGTCACTCACTATGCTGTTCATCGGGACACAGAGCACCAACGGTTCAAAGATTTGTGCAGTGACAGCGGAGGTCGGCGGCGCCTGGTTCCTGCACGTCATGGTTATAGGGTCGCAACTGATTCTTTTTATTTCGTCATGTGCCATGATATTTGTGCTCCATTGCGCCTTGCTACGGAAACTACGACGTCACAGATACCTACTGATGCAATTGTCCCGTCGTCAAAACTCTTCCCGCAGAGGTTTCGGCGGACTTCAGTCGGGATGCGCCGCCGGGAGAAAAGAATATCTGCCCGGAGTCGACAAAGTTAATGTTGTTTCATCAAGGGTAACCACTGACGACAACAACTTGCCACTCCAAATTGGATCGTTCAAAACAACCAGACCTACCACAGCGGTCCAACTAGTCCACTTAGTTGGACCTAACTATCCGAGGACGCTGAATATGGAGCTATCGGATAACCGCATCTTCCTTCACTGTCAACGACATGCATCCAGTCAACCTTCTACCTTGCCACGCCGGGGCAGACAACATTCGGAAGCAACCAAAACTGGCTCGTCGTGTGGCGGAACTGTTACAAGCCCACCTGCCGGGCCGGTTACTGCACCGTGTACACGTACGAGTGAACGTGACTCACTAGGCCTACTCACCAGATCGAGTAGATACAAGTCTAGTTTTGTTGTCAAGCCCATCCCTGGAAGAATCACATTCATGCTCTCAGTCACTTTGATAGCATTTATATTAATATGGACACCAACTTTTGTTATAACATGTTTGGTAGCCTACGGGGATTTGATCAATAATATTCATACGTTTCTAGGATCGGTTGCATTCCATTTTCTACGTCAATCTCCCACACTCGCTCATTTCATTAATCCCGTTCTTTATTGCCTTTCAAACCCACAATTTCGTACAAAATTGAAGCGAGGCTGTAGTCGCGTTGGTATTAACTCTGTAGGCACTTGAGAAGTATATATA